>JAOBRD020666936.1:0-14937 GCA_027575215.2 Hydrozoanthus sils
ACAGCAATAGTACAACACGAACAGAATGAGTCTTGCAGAGAAATACGCGCGCTAGGGATAATGGGATATTGTTGAACTGGAAGTACCAGAAATACTCGATTTTTGAACGGACCGCCTCTTAAAATGCTAAAAGTATTAAAACGTTAAAAGATGGGTTAAATGCTTTTAGGATTTTAACATTTTTTTTCTATTTTACCACGCTCTGCAACCCAGCCTTGAGCACTTAAGAGGCATTCCATTTTCATTTCGAGCAATGGGGGTCTGGAATGGAAAGTAGTACCCATAAGGCCAAGCGCGCGCAAACGTCGAGAAACTGAAAAAAAAAAACATGGCTGAACTCGAAAGCGAATACTTTTTTGTTATGTCTTTGTCATGTTAAATGGCTGTATTTTACTATTTTAAGGAGGCGGAACATTTTTGTTAGCATCCTATAAAAACGAAACGGAGACCATTTCATGTAAGGACGACGCCAAAATCAATCAATACGTAAAAGAGACCGTGATCTATACTAGGTGATGGAGCTGCCGCCTGCATTAACATCAAACTAGCAGTGGATTTCTCATTCAAGTAAAACTATTATTTGAGATTTTGAAGTTATTGTTATAGAAACTTGAAGTTACTGAATTTGTTGCTCATTTCCTTTGAACGTTCCTTTACATTTGTATTAATGCATGTTGTTAGACGCCAAATGCTAAATTCTGCAATTTATTGTTATCCACAACTTTCAAGGAATATGATGACCGGCGATGTAATGTTTATAATATTACTCATGCAGTGAATGAGGATTCTTCGAAATAAAAAAGTTGAGTGAAGTAGAATGAAGTCCATTTGTTTGTTTATGAATCTTCGGCAGCTAAAAGGGCGGGAAAACAACTGCCATAACCTACCTGCGCCGTCAACCAAAACAAACAATGAGTTCAGAGTTCTTGCTTGAGCTCTTGCAGAGGTTTTTTTACGCGAATTTTTCAATATTATTGGGCAACTTGCTTAAGGTTTAACCCCAGTTGTTGTAGTTTGTTATTCAATTTTTAATTCCGACGGAACCATGTTTTCTAAAAAAAAAACCAAAAAAAAATAACCTCGCTGCTTCGGAGAGTTACATAATTGTTTTTGGTATTTTCAAAGTAGAGCTACAGCTTTCATTTGGTTTTATTTATGAACAAAAAGCAGACTCTGAAAATGGATAATTCGTTTAGAACTTGTAAATTTTGTGGACGAGAAATTTCAGTCAAAAACTCTAGACCCGTGACGGATTCAGATCGGCGTCAATGTGTGAGTTGTTTCCCGAACAACAAATGGAGAAAAAAAAATTTGCTCGATAAGAAACTGTAAAACGCCAGCGAGACAAGTTACACTCAGAGACTTGCCACTTCGATATCAGAGTCTTCCTGCTCAACAAAAAGAACAAGTTAACCAGAAGTTTGGTATTGTTGACCAGACTCAATGCTGCAAAGCATGTTGCTTAAGGTTGCATAAGACGGCATCTGATGCTGTGTGTGTGCCAGCAACTGCAACAAAGAAAGTACCAGCTTGCCCTCCCAACCCACAACAAATGTACAACTCTGACGAGCTTCCGAAAATTGGAAGGCCACGATTACCATACGCCTCTGCCGGTAAAAAAACACAAACAAAAATTCAAAAGCAGGCAAAAAGTGCCATATATGATATACATAAACAAATTAAAACCTTGGCACAAGGTGGGCAGCAGTTGCTTGATGACATTTCTGCGACAAACCCTTCATCATTAGTAAGTATTATTTCTAGATTTTTTTATTTATAACAGCCTCATATTTGATTTTCAAATAGTTCTTTTTTAAACAATAGAACATGGTTTTCGATTTCTTTACTTTTTACACATATCTGGTAATTTTTTGTTTTGCTACATTTGCTTTTTGCATTAGGAAGATATTTTTGGCAAACTGAAAGTTGTATAATTTGGCAAGAAAGGGTAATGAAATTATTTTGATGATATTTCAAAATGATAATTATCTTTAAAGGGCCATTATTTTAAAATCTAGTAGCTCTAGAAAATGAAGCATACAAATTTTATGCACTTTACATAACAAATGACTAAACATCCTTTAGATGAAAGTAATTTAAGCAATTTTAATATAAGCAAAAATTTTATTGCAAATTCCAAATTATTTTTCTTATCTGCATAATAGTCAACTTATTTTTAAACATGCCTTATGTAACTCTGACAAAGTTCCATTGCATTAAAAAAATTTTACTTTTATTCTATAAATCATCAGTCAAGGAGGAAACAAAATTTGCAGTGAATGCTAATATAATCAACGGACTGGCAATATCGTACTCAAGAACAACAAAAAGCAACGAAAGAATTCAGATACTTAGCTGTGTGGCAAATGAATGTACAAACGATGAACTAAAACAAAAATTTCATCACAAAACCAGCAATGGTAAAGAAACTGCGTGTACAGACTATGAAATAACACAGACAAGGCTACACAGCAACTTGTGTGGACCAGGGTTTCAAAACCATCCAAAAAAGCCTCTCCAAAGCGGTTTTACACATCAGTTAAGAATATTGCCTTCTTGCTTGATTTTATTCATAGTTCTGATTGTGTCGAACGATCATCACACAGAACAGCATCCTGTGAAGGAAAAAAAATCATGGTTGAGTGAACTGATGGGTGGTGGGACACAGCCTGTACTATGGTTAAAACACAATAAGAAACTTTTATATTCCATGTATTCAGCAGAAAGCAAGAAAAAGGGAAGAAAACAATAAGCAAATCAATGTTTTACAAAGGCCTAGAAGCAGGAAATTTTCAGGAACTTTCCGAAATGGCAGGACTGTGCAACATTTGCACAGAGTTTGGAGCGGAAAACTTTAACAATTTGATGACTGTTACAGAAAAGATGGAATCTCAATGGACTCCCAAAAGTCAAAATAGCACCAGTCCTTTTTCTGACATTAAGGCAAGAATGAAAGTGTTCAAAGGTTACTTATTATCAAAACTTCAAAATAACCTCAAAATGCATGACACTTGTGCAAGCCACTGTATGAATTGGCAATTGGGAGAATGCCATTTCAAGCATGAAGTTTCATGTGAACTGTGCTTGCAAAAAGGAAAACTTTTTCATGATTTAAGAGAAACAATAGAAGAACTAAACTGTTGTGAAATGGAAAAGAATTTTTTTTTCCAAAGTTGACATACTAGAGGAGAAGTTGAACATGTATATTGGGCATCTTATCAGAGGCAAATTTCAAAGAGAAATGTTTATGGCAGACATAAATGAACTGAAACCTGGAGAAACTGTAGCAGTAAGTGACTACATGATGAAGTTGATATTTCAAAAACTATATGAGCCACAAAGGGACTGGTTCGGTAAGAAAGGTGTTTCAATGCATGGAGCGATGTTCCTTTTCAAAGACAGTCAAAACAGAATTATTACATAATTTCATGACACTTTTTCTGATGATGACGACACCCAAAACTGTTTTTTTTACTGCAAGTTGTTTAGAGGAAGCAACTAAAAACTTCCATTCACTTCATCCAGACATTTTCCAGATGAAACTGTGGTCAGATAGTGGCTCATATTATAAAAACACATCATTAGTTGTCTGGTTGACAAATTTTTTAAGAATACTGGTGTTAAATTAGTTAACTTTTCTAACTTCGAACCACAGAAAGGAAAAACCAAGCTAGATTCTCATTATGCAACCCTAAAATTTGCATTAAAATCGTATCGACATGAAGGCAAGAACATAACTACAGCAGAGGACATAATAGCTGGCACCCAAGGCAGACTGCGAGGTACACATGTGTACAAAATTAAAATTTGTAGTGAAAAAGAACCTGAAGCAGCAAAGACATGGGCTGGTATCACTAACTTCTCAGAATTTGAATATCACTATGAGAACGATATCTGTTCCGGCATAACAACATATGAACAAACACGAACTGGAAATGGTACCTTTCATTCCATCTCAAAAGTAAAAAAGCTCATTACAAAACCAGTTGAAACCACTGGCAGCTCATCCAATTTTCAACAGGAGCATGCTTTAACAGTCGATCCCCTCCTACCCAAAACAGTTAATGCAAGACCCTGTGCACAACTGCAAGAAAAAACTAGTATCAGTCCTGACAATCTCCAATCTAAGTTGGCACGGTGTTACATATGTCTTAAGCCTTTCCTTCGCAAAGGAAATATCAAAAATCACATTTACAGTAAAGAATGCAACCGTAGGCACCAACAGGAAACTAACCACAGATAAATAACACTGAAGTTCTTTCTGTGACAGTTCAAAGAATAAAAAAAGATTCAACTTACAAACCTAATCTAGTTCAAACAACTGAAATAAGTCCTGCAGAACGCATTAATGAAGAGTGTGAAAACCATAAAGGATTTGCCAAAAAAGCAAACGAAGTTAAAAGGAAGAGCTCAAAATTTACCGAAGCACAAAAAAATGTCATGGATAAGTGTTATAAATCTGGAGCGAAATTAAAATCTAAAAGATATACTGCCAAGATGTGCCAAGCTGAAATGAAACAAGATTCCAGAATAGGGCCAACTGCTGCTCTAACAGAACGACAGATTTTACAGTATTGGTCAAGGAAACACAGAAAAAGATTAGAAAATGGTGGCACAGAAACTTCAGCTTAATAATTAAATACTGTCATTTACTGATGACAGATCTATATTACAAGAAATGTAAAATTTATCATCTAAAAGTAATATAGAAAGTTGAGAGGTCTTGCAAATTTTTTTAATAGCCTAGCCCTACACTTTGGAATGTAGATACTAAGTTAAGTAAACAAATGACAAAGCAATTTTGGTGCATGTCAAAAAAAAAAAACAAATAGGGTAAGCCTTGAACAACTAATTAAAACCTATGCTTGGTTCCGAACTTATGTCGGAAAAAATTTTATTATGATATTTGTGATTTCCATTTGGCATTGTTTTTTTGCAAAGTATGCATTCATTCTTCCATATTAACAATAAATTTAAAAAAAGATTCTGCATGGATAGAATTAAAATCACCTTAACATCGCCAAGAGCTCCGGAAAACCAATTTATAATAATATATAAGCAACAAAAACAACTGATCATTTTCGTTTGTGTTGACGGCAATAAATTTTCGATACAAAGTCAATACAAAATTTCTACTTAATAACCTTATTTACTCAAGCCATTTTGATTTTGGCCGCCACAGTCGAACGAGAATTCGAGGAAAGTTGAAAGCGATAATTTTATTTGGAATCGATCCAAATGGCAAATATTATTATTATTATAAAGACAAGTGACTTCGCTTGAATTTGTGGATTATATAAATTAAATTTCCGAGAAACCAACACAGCACTGACTGATAATCTCTGAATATCAACGGATTCTACTATAAGCGAAGAATCTTGATGTTCAAAAAATTGTGAAATTTTCCTGGATTTGTGAGACTATGATGTAAACAATATGCATGTCAATAAAATTAAACGTGCACGTTTTTAAAATAAATTTTCAAACCTCGTAGTTTTTTATTTCTTACTTTTCTTTGGCTCTAATTTTTATTGCAAGAACCGGTGATTTCTAAGCTCCTTTGAAGTCATGTAAAACTCCAGTGGGTGCTGTGTGCTTTAATCGAGGTAAACCGAAAGGTGAAATGATTTGTTAACTAAACACCATCACGAAAGTCAGGCGCGATGGCCACGGGCACAGATGGCATTTATATGCTGAAAAACAAACGCCTTAGTTGTTCCGTTGCTATTGTTTATGAACAAGATTTTAGTATACCTAAATCCCCACTGCTCAGAAGGAAGAACCGTTGACTAGGTCGAAGTTTATACTTTTCATTAATGAGTGTTGTTTGCTTCCGTTCTTGGAGCGGTTCTGTTCAATGACAATGCACGGTGCACATGGCCAACGCTTTGACAGTTTATTACATTGACTCGGCCAAACCCCAGAGGTTTCATCACCCAGTAACTCAATAAACTTTTATCAGCAGATTTTAAAACCTCGACAGTCCATAAATCAGTAGTGCTTGGAACAATCCTTCAATTGGAAATTCTTCTTTTTAAGGAAACATCTTCCAGCAGCCGATGTCTCCTCGCTTTTAAAATCACAGTGATTTACTCCGGATTTCATTGCTGGCCAGAATCGTTCGTCAATTGCAAATCAATTTTAATTTTTAAGATCATCCTTGAACAAATTTGTGGATTGAGTTTGAGTAAACTTCGCTCTAAAAGCACAAGGTTTTAAAAAATTTCGAAAAGCGACATTTTGAAGCGGACATGCTGTCAAAACATGTACATTGTGTTATAAATTGAGCTGCTCATGCGCGAGTTTCGTTAATTATTAACGCTCACAGATTGACACAGATGAATAAGGGAAAAAAAACAAATTATTTATTCTCATTGATGTAGTAGCAAAAGCGTTAGAAGAAAGTTATTCAATGCCTTACTCATTCAGAGGTTCGTCATCAATTTGACCTTCCAACTGCAAATAACAAGTAAAAGCTGTTTCAATAACGGCCTTGTTTGTGCAGACAGCCATAAAATTTTGACTTTCGGTGATATATTGCGCTTCGTCGTCCATCTTGGCGAGCACTCTGTTACTCTCTTGGCAACATATACTTTCTCTACCAGTTCTCATGGACCTACACAAACCACAAACACGCACTCACAAAAAAGGCAGACGGAATTCAATAATTCGAGTTGTCAGCCATCTTGAATAAGTTGAAAAGACGTCTTCATTAGACATTACTAAAACATTTGTAAATTTGTACATATACGCAAGGAGGAGCAAACGGAAAAACGAACTTCTGCAAATTTAAAAAAAAAACTTACCAATCAGTATTTCCTATTCTTTCCTGGTTGGGGTGGGTATTTTCAACCTCTTCCTCACTACCCGAACTCTCGGCGCTTTGACTTTCTTGATTGGTGTGTTGGGTTTGTGCATCTCAAAATCTTCTTGGCTCGAACTGATAAGGCCTAATTTGTCTCCAGGTACTGTTATCATCTATATCTAAATCTTCCAGTGCTGGAATTTCAAACCTAAACCCCCTGGATGCAATTTTACGATCTCAAACAGTTTTTTAATTTGGTGATTGTTTCATCACCTTGTTTCTTTGTTTACCTGACTACTCCGCCTTCTGTGACGTCACAAGTCAAACGCTGTCAACCGTGACGAATTTGCCTTAACTTCGGAAGACTTTGGAAAATGGATTTTTACATGGTCCTCTCTCATCGACAATTTGAAAAATTACTGCCAAAATCTACAGTATTAATAATAACATCATTTTTCATAACTTAAGCCAAAAAAGCAATTTTTTTGCATTTCACCTTTAAGGCTCATGCAATGGAGTTGCTTACAAATCAAATTTTAAAACATGCTTTGGATGCTTATCAAAATATGTTGTTTAATTGCCAACGAGCAGCTGAGGCCAAGAGGCCGAAGCTGCGAGGCGGCAGCCATATAGCACCGTGTGTAGCCATAAAAATTCTCGAATTCTGCGTAACCATAAGATGACAATAAAACTTTAGTCAGCCAATCAATAACCAAAATATAACAAAAGGCTTTCGTCAGCCAATCAGAGTGTCAGTTTGAAATGCATGTGGCAAGATTATGAACATTGACCAATCAAGGACAGACTTATAGGAATAGGATCAATCAGAGCTGCTATTCTTTTTCGCTTGTACGGCCTGCCCTTAAAGAACCTCGGTGTTGTCACTACCGCACTTCGCAGACTTCTTGCAAGGACTTAGAGGTTGTAATTGTTTATAGTTGAGGTAAATTATCACTTCTTTGCCCCTATTTGTGGTTATTTATTCACAGACAAACGGGTGAACTTCTGTCAAGTGTTCTTGCGAGCGAAAACTCGTTCTACATAGACTACGTTGCTCGCAAATTGGTGAGCAAATTGAGCTTTTGCAATCGGCCAACGTCGCCATATTTTGACACTCATACGAGTTAGAAAACTCACTTTATCGGCCAACAAGAGTTAATTATCACTTCTTTGCCCCTATTTGTGGCTATTTATTCACAGACAAACGGATGAACTTCTGCCAAGTGTTCTTGCGAGCGAAAACTCGTTCCACATAGACTAAGTTGCTCCCAAATTGGTGAGCAAGTTGAGCCTTTGCAATCGGCCAACGTCGCCATATTTTGACACTCATACGAGTTAGAAAACTCACTTTATCGGCCAACAAGAGTTAATTATCACTTCTTTGCCCCTATTTGTGGCTATTTATTCACAGACAAACGGATGAACTTCTGCCAAGTGTTCTTGCGAGCGAAAACTCGTTCCACATAGACTAAGTTGCTCCCAAATTGGTGAGCAAGTTGAGCCTTTGCAATCGGCCAACGTCGCCATATTTTGACACTCACACGAGTTAGCAAACTCACTTTATCGGCCAACAAGAGCCAAATAATGGAGCTAGACAAGCTCGTTATCGGCCTGCGAGCCAAATACTGTAGCTAGCAAGTTCATAATCAATCGGCCAGACAGCCAAAAGCTAAATAAGCTTAAAGAAATTCATAAGAGTTCAGTTCAATTCTATTTTAATTTTGACAGTCTTTGTCGTTTTGACAGTCAAGCGACACTGCCTTTTGCAGCACTTAAAAACCGTCTCTTTGCACTGTTTAAGTAAACTGCTAGAGACAAAAGAAAGAGCTTGAAGTGGATTAGAAATATCGTAATCTTAAGATTAAAGCATTTTAAAGTTATATTTTACCGGGTTTTTGACAAAGCACACTTGACTTCTGAAGGTGCGCCCGTAAAAAAGTAAGCTTAAGCTTACAACGTTACATGCTGCAGTTAGGTTTATAACTTAAGTTAACTTAAGCTTATGTCTTAGAATTAACATATAAATAAATTTTATTATGCTGTCTTTTACACTTATCGTGCTTTTATTGTTCAATAATCAGCCAAACTGTGACGGGTTACGGTGACTGTGACGGTGTCCACGGGTTAATGTCAATGTTAGTGTTACCTTTTTCAAATCAGGAGTAGAACACCTTACCCTTCCTATGGTAGTTTCAATCCTTTTGCTATTTCAGGCAAGGAGGGTCATATTATAAATGGTGCTATACACAGTGTAAAAAATTCTGAGCAGTTAAAGCAAATCACACACACCTTAGTAAATGACAGCTCTGAGGAAATGGTATACAGGAATCTTTTTCAAAATTATTGTTTGACACGTTTTGGCCAATTTTCGTGCGCAGTAGACTGTTTTCTTGAGCTGTGTTATTCCATAATTTGAACTTGTCTTCATAATTTTACTCGAAATGAGTTTTTTGACTTGGTCTATGAGTCACGCAAAACTTAGGTGCCATAGACATTGTTCGAGAGCCTGTATGGTCTTCAATCAGAAATCATTGTCCTTCATTTTCCGGAATGACTGCAGATTCTGTATTTACTGATATTTTCACCACAAAAACTGTAGGAAATCTAAGTCATGACTTAAAATCCTTGTTCTTCATTCAGCAAAATATTCAAACAAGTTCATTGTGTGCAAATCAGATAGTTAAGACTGCAGGTATCGTTGTGCTCTACATAATTTGCCCGAACTTGAGGTCTACAGACTTCGAAAATCATGTTTCCGAAGCTGTGTTACCTAATACTAGTTCTCTTTGTGATTTGTGTGAACAACAGTCCGGGGATATTCCTGCAATGCAGCATTCTGTTACAATGCCAAGGTTTTTGATGATTGAGCTATCAACAAATTCAATTTCCAATAAACGTGGATGTATTACGAAATTTCTATTCACTAACAGCTGTTATACGCTGTGCAAACCATCTCTTTAATGTAGCTATTAACAGAGGGACATGTTGGCTATATTACGATATGTGTTCAGTAGTTGAAGAATACCGTAATTTTCAAGATCTATTGAGAGCATTTAACAATGGCTGGTTCTTTGCTGTCTATGAGAAATCTAGCTTATCAGTACTAGAAGATGTTTGTGAAATAGACAGACTATTTTATTGCATGCAGCAAACTTTATCTGAAGAATTGTCTGAAATGTCAGAGCACTTAAGAACAGGTCCTCTTAGCCAGGTTGAAAGCCCTAATCTTGTGAAAAATACTTCCATAGAGAATGATAAACTTTTTAACAAAGGAAAACGAAATGAATATATGAAGGAATACATGAGGCACAGAAAGAATAATGAAACTGAGATTCAGAGAGTTGCACGACTTGAAAAGCAAAACTCGTATATGAGGGATTACCTTAAAAGGAAAAAATGTAATGGCAGTGAAACTAGCACACCCCAAAACAAGCGCAAAAGAGCTCAGTACATGAAGGAATATAGGAAGCGAAAGAAACTGGACATATGTGTAAGTCAACCAGAAAGTAATAATAAAAAACAAAGCAACTCGTCAGACAATCCAGATAATAATGTAACTCACCACGACCCAGATAAGGAAGTGTGTTTGTCTAAATTTGAATGTGAAAGAAATGGACCTATCGTGGCCAAAAAAAAAACATGCAACATTTTCATAACTCGATGAAATTCAAAATTCATAGACGTGAAATTTGTCATAAGGCATGGCCCTTGTCGACAAAATCTAAAAAGAAAGTGCCATACATTTGCTCGAGATGTGTTCGTGACAAAAACAGTGAAAAAAATTTCAGTTGAAAATAATATGATACCGTCAGAAGTACCAACTGAGTTGCAAGACCTTATTCAATTAGAAGAAATGCTGATAGCACGATTTTTTTCCAGTTATCTCTGCTTATACAAAGCCTGGTGGACAAAAAGTATACAAAGGTCACTGTATCAATTTTTTACAAGATATTCAGGAACTAGCAGACTCATTTCCAAAATGCCCTAAGGAGCTACCTGTAATAATAGTCTCTGTTAAAGGCAGAAATAACATTTATAAAGACCTTGTAGTGAGGCGGCAAAAAGTGAGTTGTGCTTTGCATTGGTTGGTTCAACACAATCCTGTTTATAAAGAAATTAGAATAGATTATGAGTGTTTAGATTCCTTGCCAACTGAGGGAATACCATGTGACCTACCTCAGATCAATATCAATGAAAACTCTCAAGCTGATAAAATTGACCCACACAGAGGTCCACTCGATGTAGGTGAAATACCACTCAATGAAGAGACAGAATTGAGTAGTGCAATTCTTAACCCAATTAACCTGAAGCCACAAAAGCATTTGATAACAGATGAGTTACTACAGAATAAAAAAATCAGCTGGCCTTCAAAACATAGTAGCCCTCTCAATGAATATAAGTTTGAAAAACTTGCAATAATGGCTTTCCCTACCCTATTTCCAGATGCAAAAGGAGATCCTACAAACAGTGCACTTACGCGAGATCTTGCTTTAGGGGAAAAAATATAGCATCTAATTAAATTTGCTGAATATTCTGATGGAAAATGGAGATACAGATATGCCAGCTATCTACGGTTTGCCTATTGGGCATTTAATATGATTCAAAGACACAGGCTTCTTAGTCAATGAAGCATTTTTTAAAGCAAAATCCAGGTGAAGCAAACCTTACCGTGGAACAACTTCAACAGATGCTTAATCCCAACAACTATTCAACACTTATGTCTAAACTCATGCATTATGCTAAAAATGTAACAGGCAGTAATAGTTACTGGCACAAAGCAAAAGAGGATTTACGCGCAACCATTACCCAAGTAGGACCCCCTACAATATATTTTACCTTGTCATGTGCAGAATACCACTGGCCTGAATTTCATTATCTCATTGATGATTCACAATGTGCAAACTTTCCACCAGAGGTTAAACAGCAGCATGTTCTTCAGAATCCACATCTGCTAGACTGGCTGTTCACTGAAAGAACTGATCGCTTTGTTAAGTTGTAGTTGAATGAGTCATTAAGGGCAAATTGGCATTGGTATAGATATGAATATGCTGTTCAGAGGGGATCCATTCATTGTCACGGAGTTGCCAAATTACAGAATGATCCAGGGCTTTGTGAGCTTACTGAAGTAGCACTGCAAGGTTTTTGGCCTCAAAATACATTAATGAAAAGCCCAACCTTTCACATGAAGAGCTAAAGGAATTCCAAAGAAAAGAAAGGAAAGGAAAAAATGCAGAGTCTATTGTTTGCCAATATGTTGACTTTTTATTGTAAACTTGGAATCCCTGCTCTCCAGATGAAGGCTGGTCTAAACCAGATATTAACCCCTGTCAGACATCATATCTCTCTTTGACAGATGATCATATGGAAGAGGACTATATCAATCAACTGAATTCTGTGCAGAGGCATACATATGTAGAACTAAGTATTGTCTCAGAGAGAAAGAAAATTCATGATTGAAATGCAGATTTAATTTTCCTTTTGATGACTGTACCAAAACTAGAATATATTTTGAACCTGTAAATACAAAGTCAGGCCAGACAAATTACAAAGCAGTTATTGTCACAAAACGAAATGACTCCAGGTTAAACCATCATCAGCCATTGCAGCTCCAAGGATGGCGTGCGAATTGTGATTTACAGATTATTTAAGACTACCAAGCCTGTTTAGAATACCTTGCAAAGTATGCATCTAAAGGAGAGAAAACATCTTCAGTTCTTAATAATGCATTTACTAACGTTGGGCAGAAACTTTCTGATACAAGTGATATTCCTTCCACATTTAAACAGATCATAATTAAATCTATTGGGCAAAAAGACTGTTCAATTCAAGAAGTTATGCATCATTTACTTTCTCTTAAGAATATTAGCTCTACTTATAAGGTAATGACTACATCTCTTGATGGTTCAAGAAGGATTAAAATGGCAAAAAAGCATGAAATTTGTACTGCCCCTTCAATGCTAGATTTGTATGCAGAACGTGCCAAGTTTTTGAAGTCATTTCCTGAGATATTGCAGTACAACTTTCTTGAATTTGTTTCCAAATTTATACAAAAAGGCAAAACATTAGAAAAGCAAAAACGACCTGTGATTGTGAAAATATATCCCAAGTTTTAATCAAATCCACAAAATGAACACTATGGGTTGTTTTGTAAATATGAACTTCTTAAATATAAGCCATGGCAAAATACACCAGAACATGCTTGGGATTATACCGAGAATGCAATGAAACGTTCAAATCTACTTGGATGAATTTTCTTTGTAGTGACAGAGGTAAAACCTTAGTTCCTGATTGGGAAATCAAATTACAGACCTTGAAGGCATCAGTGACTCTAGACCTTGACAATGATGTTATTGTAGACACAGAAGAAGAAAAGGAAGAATGGATGCTAATGTCTGAACTTAATGTACAAGATATTAGTTGCGATCAGCCAAACAGTACCATAGCTCAAGAAAGATATTGGCACAATGTCAACGAGCTATTTCAAGGCGATGAAATAAATTGCTCTGCATCTTGGCTTAACAATCAGAAATCCATGAATGATTCACAGTGGGTTAAACCACCAAGAATTGTGGATATGTCAACCTTTAGCACAAACCAAAGTCTTGCATATGAAACAGTATGTCGTCACTTTGATTGTAGCAATCAAGAACCTTTATTGCTCATCATCAAAGATGTTGCAGGGGCAGGGAAAAGCTATGTTATTGATGCTATTAGAAATACTCTTCACGAAAAATGTCGGATATTAGCTTACACTGGAAAGGCATCTCTTAATGTCAATGGCATAATATTACATTCCCTTCTTAAATTGCCAATTGGCACACAAAAACTAAATGAATTAAAAGGAATAGCACTACAACAACTTCGACATAATCTTGAAAATGTAGAATGTTTTATTATAGATGAACATTCCTTTGTTGGTCAGAGCACGCTAGGTTGGATTGATTCTAGGTGTCGTCAAGCAACAGGTCATTAAGACAAAGTTTTGGGTGGTCTATCTGTAATTCTTGTGGGTGATATTGCACAATTAACTCCTGTTGCTGATAAGCTACTTTATAATTCTATGCCAAAAACAGACAAACAAGTCCAAGGCCATCTCATTTATCAACAGTTTAAAAAAGTAGTACCCTTGACTGTCAATCATAGAGCTAGTGGAAACACAAAAAACAATGTCTTTTTAGAGATCTTCTGCTCAGAGCAAGAAATGGTGAATCTACGTTGGATGACTGGAAGATATTATTAAAGAGTTCCAAACACCAGCAATAAGATTGTGCTATTTGAAGTCTAAGGTTGCAGAAATAAACACAATCAAATTAAAAGAACTTCACCAGCCAATAGCAGCATTCAAAGCAAAGACATTCAGGTGGTGCTTAAACACTTAGTGCTGATGAAATGGGAGGTCTTAAGCCTGTAATTTACTTAGCTAAAGGAGCTAGAGTTATGCTTACAATGAACATATGGACAAATGTTGGACTTTGCAATGGCGCGTTAGGAACTGTAGTACATTTTATATATGCAGCAGGACAAATGCTTCCAACACTGCCAATTTCTGTTATTGTACAGTTTGATAGAGACTACAGTGGGCCTTTTCTTTCTTCTAAAATACCAAGATGTGTTCCAGTCTGTCCAGTAACACTTGTTTCCCAAATTTGGGACAGAAATGCGAAAGACAACAGTTACCTCTAAAATTGGCATGGGCAATGACTATACACAAGAGTCAGGGTCTAACTCTACAGAAAGCTTGGATTGATCTTGGAGATTCAGAGAGAACATGTGAAATGACCTATGTTGCACGAAGCAGAGTAAAAAGACTTGAAGATCTTGTTATAGAACCAATGTCTTTTGAGAGGTTGCCAGCACCTAAAAAGTCTTCTAATTTAAAATACAGATTGCAAGAAGAAAAGCGACTAGATAATCTTGCTGAATGCACTTTCAAATGCTTTAAAAGCAAGTGAAATTGGTATTTAACTGAAACAGACTGCAAATTAATGTAATTTGTAATCCTTATATCTATTGTACAATTTTCCATTGCACTACTATTTCACTAAATGAACCATTAATACTAAAACAACTTAAATAAGTCTTGAGGATATCTATTGTAAGTCATTTCAAGATATTCAATTTGTTCAAACTAT
>JAOBRD020667148.1:0-14932 GCA_027575215.2 Hydrozoanthus sils
TTTTTACCCCCCCCCCCCCCCCCCCAATGCCTTCATGTAGCTTTTTTTTTCTTCATGCGTTCTAGGGTTAAGCAAGAATATATATACCTGCAAACTGTAAAAAAGGAGGTTCGTAGTTAAATTTCGACCGAAATTCGTCATAACTTAGAAACCTGTTGTTTTTGCGTTAGTTGGTAAAGTATAGTGTTTTAGAAATTCCTTTTTCCTCCCATTCTTTGTAGAAAACTGGTTTGTTCTCTATGCGAATAAGAGAATTGTTCAACACGTATTGATTCAACAAATCTTCGTCAGAAGAAAGCGTTCTTTGAAACTGTATTTCATACCACAATGTAAGTACTTTTTTGGTGAAAGTTTCCTTTATCTTGATGTCTGACAGGTCATGTTTGTTTAGATTGTAAATAAAAATTGCTTTTTGTCCCCCTATGTTTTTTAAGTGAAAGTCAAATATATGTTTCCATTTGCCTTTAATTATATAATGTTATTATCTAAATATTTCGTGACCATCATAGTTTTAAGAGCTTATTAAATGAAACTAAATCTTACTGATCTTTGAACATTGTGTGTTCTATTTTTCCCCTTTGTTATCCCCGCCATAAAAAATCGAAGAGCAAGCCGTTCATTTCTTTCAAGGTATTTTCACAAATTGATAGCGGAGTCAGTATGTATACAAGCTGTGGTGCTTAAATGTTTCCGAAAAGTGTTAATCTTCGGAGTGTTCAGTGTTCGGCTAGCTTTTTTACTTTATTTAAATCTCTTTTCCATTTTGTTCGATGGAATCGTTTCCATTGGTTGAGAAGTAAACACCTAAGGCATTTACCATGGATTTTTGCCGTTTTAGCTTTCTTTCTGGAAGTAAAGAGTCTTGTTTGTGTCTAAAGGTACCAATCCACAAAATCCCTGTTTTTGTTTCGTTTACCCTAAATTCGGAGATTAAACGAAAGTGGTCAAGTGTTTCTAGGCTTGCTTTAAGAGATGCTTATGAACCATGGAGTAGTAGTGTTGTATCGTCAGCGTACTGGCTAATTTTGCATTCCGTTCCGTTTATGCCTCGATTTTTGTTGTCATTTCTTGTTACGTTTGCCAGAATTTCTGCGCAAAGGATGAAGATGTATGGAGATAAAGGACAGCCCTGCCGCACTCCTCTTTCCAAGGTTAAATATCCAGAAGACTAGCCATTGTTGCTTATACAGCTTTCGATATCATTGTAGAAGATTTTAATCCATGCAATAAGTTGTGGTCCAAAATTGAAAAAAAATTCAAAACAAATGACCATTCAAGCTTATTAAAAGCATTTTCAAAATCAACAAAAGCTATTAAGCCTGGGATGTTCTTAGTTTCGGTGTATCTTGTTATTCCTTCAATAAGTCTTACGTTTTCGCTTATTGGTCGGCCTTTGAGGAAGCCTGTCTAGTTGTTATTAATTATACCATTTTCAATCTATTGGCTATTGCTTTTGATGCAATCTTATAGCTATGCACAGTTTAATATAATAGCGTAAGTGATCGCCAGTTTTTTAGGTATTGAGCAATGCTGTTTTTCTTAGGGATTAGTTTGATTATTCCTCTTCTTTGAGACGTCAATTATAAGCAGTGTTGATTTCTTTAATTTAATAAGGTGATAGATCATTCCAAAGAACTCTATAGAATTCAGAAGGAATTCCGTCATCCCCGGAAGACTTGCTATTTTCCATTACTTTTAAAGCTTCCAAATATTCTTTGACTTCCAATTTTCCTTCACTTCTTGTTTTTTTCCTCCGATGTTAGCCCACGTTTTTTTATCTGGCGGAAAGAAATGTTTTTTCTTTTTCCACATCAAATTCTACTTCCTTGGATTTGTATTATAAAACCGTTGGCATTTTATTAGAATTTCATTGTCGGATAGTAACGTGGTTTCATTTTTTTTTTTAGTTGTCCGATTGTATTGCTTTTGTAGTGTCGCTCTTCCAAACTTAGAAAATTCTTGCTGTTCTTTTCTCCCCCGTTATACCATTTGTATTTGCTTCTAATTATGCAATCTTTAGTTCTATATTCGATGTTTTTTTGGAGTTCCTCTTTTCTTGCAGTTACTTCTTTAAGTAAGTTTTCTTTTTTTATGGTTCATTAGATTCGTCTACAATAATTTTTCTAAATGAGCTATATCGTCTTCTAGGAGGGCTTCTCTGGCTTTCGTTTTTTTTTTGTTTTTTTTTTAAGTTTAGCGTATTTTAGGGTTTTCTGATTTTTATTTTTATCTTTTCAAAGAGCAAGCACTCATTAACTGAGTTGTCATTGTCGTATTCCGCAGGCACATCGTTAATTACCAATTTTATTTCGTTGATGTACTGAGATTCAGACAAGAAAGAAATGTTTAGCTTGCAATAGCCAGATCCTCTTGGGTTGGAATGCAACGCTAGAGGTAGAGTCACAAAAGAGTGGTCTGTTCTATAACCTGGAAGAATATCGGATTCTTTTACGTACGAGCCGAGTTCTTGACTGATAAGAAAAAAATCTAATCTACAGTTAATTTCTGGTTTTCGTTTTTGCCATGTGAAGCGCCGTTCGCCAGGGTGCATCACTCCCCATACATTGACGACAAGTCCAAATTCTCTGAAATTTCATTTACTAATGAGCGTGTGTTGTTGGATTTCCACCTTTTTTGTCCAGGTTAACATCTATGATCTTCGCACGAAAAATCTAGCATGTAATCGTTCACTTTGCAAAAGAATTATGGTTCATCCTTATTTGGTGCGTAGATATTCACTAGAGTTAAAATTTTATCGTTTGTTTGGATGACAATAATGATAAATCGGCCTTCGGGATCGCAATATTGCTTAAGTAGCTCAAATTTAAATGTGTTATTGAATATAATAGCCACATCTCCTCTCGAGCTGGAATTTCGACTGAATATGCTGGTGTAAACCCATTCATTTTCCCAGATTCTATGAGTTTCGCTCGAACAGTGTGCTTCTTGGAGAAAGGAGATTGAGAATTTTTTTTTTTTTTAGCCAGGGAAAGACTTCCCTTTGTTTCAAATTATTTGCCAGGCCCTTGACGTTTTAATAGTGAGCATATTCTTAGGATTGGAGCCGCCATCATTTCAGGCTAGACATTCGTCAAATGATGACATTTTAACTGACCCGACTTTGAAAGAGGCCAAATCCGACATTTTTGGTTTTGAATTGCATCGAATATTGGAGCGTGAGAATAGTGCTTATAGAAAACAATATAGATTGTGAACAATGGATAATGAAAATCATTGATAAGTACAAAAGACATATCACATAAAGTTGTAAAATTTGGCCTTCCTTTGGAAAAACCGGTTCCCCAGGGTCTGCGTCTAATTTGTATTCAGCTTTTTAGATAAAATAAAATTTGTTTTTTGCTTGAAAATTCTGTTTGAAATAAGCTCAATATTCATACTTTAGTTAAGCACTGAAGAAACTCTTTCGTGCTAATTTGGAAGAGAAGCTAAAAATTGATTTTGTCTGTTTTAATATAGAGATGTTTAAAAATATTAGGTTTTTAAGTATATGCACGCATATAAACATGCTAAATAAATAAGACAAACTGATAAACGAGGCTCGAAGCTCCGCAGAAAAGCTTATCTGCTTATTAGTTTTCTATATGCGACTGTTCGTGTTGTCTGGGAAATAATACTAAGAGTTTAGAGCTACATTTATAAATAAAATTATTTTAAAGTCAAGTGATTAGATTTTCCAGCTCTCCAATGTCTCTAACCCTGTGAGCTCTTCCTTCGTGATCGATTCTAACGAATATCTTTCCATCGGTGGTCCAGGCTGGAAATCATCCCTGCTGCTTGAACCTCTTTCTCGGAGAAAAGCCTTCTTCTTTGACGAGTGAGATTATCATTGATGTAGATTGCGTATGCATTGTTGAATTTCGCCTTCTGGATATTTTTCAGTTTCCTGCTCCATGCATATCCGGTGCTTCACTTCATGGGAGTGAAATTTGACAATAATGAGTTTCACTTCTGCACATCGCCCTCCACTCATTTGGTGCGCTATGTCGACGTCTTTGCGATCTATTTCGACATCAATCGCTCTTGCCAGCTTGATTATGGTGTCACCAGTCTTCATTTGATGTGAGGGGTTCCGATATTCCAAGAAACTCTAGATTGTGTTTTCTTGTGTACTGTTAGAGGTCATCGAGACCTTGTTCAAGTTGCTCAATTTTACAGCCTCTCGATTCTCCATTCATCCTGGTTAGCTCAACTTCTTCCCTCAGTTTAGCATTTTCTTTTTTCAACTCTTCAACCTGCTGAATGTGGTACTCCAATGACTTTTTTAAGATCTGTGGATTCACCTTTCAAGTATTTGTTGTCTTCCAGTAACTTTTCCGTTGTTTTCTGTATATTTCGCACAACATCCAGTATTTAAGCCAAAGCTGGCGTCGCTTGGCTTTGTTTTTTTGCCACTTTAATTTCTTCAGCATTGTTCAATTTCATCAATTTCCGTAGATTATCTTCATTTGAAACGCTGCTCGAGGAGCTTTCTTTCCTTCTAATCATAACTCATCACCTTGAAATGCTCAGATGTTGTGCCTTCCCTGGGAAAACCGGGCTATCCGCGTCCGCCATATGTTGTCAGTCATCAAACGTAAGTTTGAAACTAATAATGCTGTGAATCCATAACCTTTTGGTGTATTTAAGCCAAAGTTGTGCTGCTGATGTATCTCGAGGTAAATAGATCATCAGTCCAAGTTTGGCTCAAATTCATCCAATGGTTATGGATTTGCAACAGATTCTTTTAAAAAAATGCAAATTTGTCGGGGCCACTTGTGACGCCATAGGTTTCGAGGACTTTAAGTGTTAGTATCTCAAGAACCGTATGAAATTTTGACATTTTTTTTCACCGCTATTCCTCATTTAGCAAGATCTATCCACTGAAAACATAATTTTTTCACTTCATATGTACTTTAAAAAGTTGGATGTTACTTACGTTTTATCACACCTCGAAACATGCTACGCTTGTTTTTTCCCTGACACATGTAGATCCCTCCATCACTTGCGCTGGCATTCTTTATTATAAGTTTGTTTCCTTCCATTACTATATGTTCTGTTTTGTTTATTTTGCTGCTGCCAAAATACCAATCTTGAACAGTTTCTTTAATGTTACAATCAAGTGCTGTTTGCTCACCAATGTTCAAAGAAAACGATTTCCCAGATACTCCATCTGCAACAAAACAAAACGTAAACCAATTATCTTATGAAAAGCACGTATAGTCGCTAAACTGAAAATTTTCTAAACCGCAGCGTAAGCCAAGCATATTTATATAGGTGTATAGACTTAACTATTGAGTATTCGGGCCCTTTTCTTCTTGTTTTTGTCAAAGAATGCCTATTTTTCTAGTCACTCTTCGCCAGTCTCTCCTATACAGACAAATAGTTCTGGTTACATACAGCACAAAAATAACAAACACTTAAGTGCAGGTACGTGGAAACACAGCTCTAAATTATCCCCTGCCTGCCCAGTTCCTAGGAACTTTCTGGAACTCTTGGATTCATACAGGCCTTAACCTTGATTTCCTAGACCCTCCTAGGTTTTCTCAATATCCATCAAGATTAAAGTAATTGAGTTCCGTTAATAAGGTTTAGGAGTATATTGGAAGTGTGAGATATTTCTAATATCTTAGGAGTCTCATTTGCAAGTGAATTCCCTTGAGGACATCGTCTCTGTCGAGCAAGGGGCCAAAGCTGCATGCCTCATTGCTGTAATCAGGGATCGAAACTGAAGTAACTACATAACTAACTTAAGCAGTATTTTCAAATTTGGCTTGCTGTCGCTGAACAAAATGTTTTTTCGTGCATACTTTTTAAATTCCTAGTCCCTTCAAAACGTGTTAAGACTTCAGAGTGTTAGACAATATAAAGTCAGCGATGTCAAAAACCTGTCAGTGCTGTTTTTTTACTTTTTCAAGTTTCTTCAAGTCAACTAGCAACGGTTTGTTGTTATTAAATAAAGGGTTGTGCAGTCTGCTTTTGAAATACTATACGATTTTTATGCAACGATTTTGCGCTTTGTCTAGGGTAAAACTTGCGTTTACTTGGATCAACCACCTTCAATATCGCGATATTATTTTCGAAATGTCTGCTTCTAAATACTTTTTCTTTTCGCCCATACTTTTAGGGACTGCGGTGACAGGAACATTTTGTACTTTGATGAAGTATTGCAAAGTTTATAAGAGAATAACACGCCGTTTGAGGAAGCCATGAAATCATGAAATATTTATAGTTTGGCTTACACCAACAGCACATCCGAGCATAGAAAGGAGAAAACACATGTCCCAACACTGTAAATGCTTTGATGAAAAAAAACTTTCAAAATGAAGAAAAAAAGTTTTAAGGGGACCGAAAAGATATGCGTCGGAATCCTTCATCAAATTACAATTAAACACTAATCTTATATACCGCGTTCCAAAAAGTACGGACAAAATGGAAAATAATTTAGGAGCAGACATTACAAAAATAGGTCAAAAGTATGATCACAATCTGGAATAGAAGTTCAATAATGAACAACTCGACAAAATGGATGATATTTTATCTGAAATTCAGAGAGATGGTCAAAATGAACTTGAGTTTTCCCGTGCGTCAAGAGCGCAAAAACATAAAACGAAAATAAAATACAACGAATTGGACACGTTCTACCACGAAGATGCGTTGACGATTAACAGGCACTCACTTCAAAAATGAGAAAAATCGATTCTCGCCTGTAAGTTTATCGAAAACAGGACTGTAGTTGGTTCAACAGGCAGTCTTTAACCGCATCTTCTTAAGTTCTTAAAAGTCCTTAAGGTTTTATTCCCAAAACATTCAATATTATTTTTTGCTAGTTAAATACAGTAAAAATGGATGTTACCAAGAGAAATTGTTCCTAAAGATGCTCTCCAACATGAATTTATTAAACGATAGATAATGAAACCCAAAAAGAAAGAGAGAAAGTTGGCTCTTTTAACACGACAACGACTCTGTTATTCTGTTCGGGATTAGCAAGGAAGGCGGATTAAATTTACTGACGACCAAAAAAGAAATCTACTGAAACCTATTCTGTGACCTAATCAAAAGCAACAAATAAGTTACACGGAAGTATGTTTTAAACAAAATCAATGAGAAGGACGAAGCCAGAGAACTGATAGTTGGCTACTACGTGTTTGTATTGTCATTACATAGCATCTTGTTTTGGGGAAACAAACCAAAAAACATGCATATATAGCTCGTGTCATTTCTTCAACTCTAGTTTTTGATCGTAAGAAATGCCTGCTGTAAATTATTTTCTGCCAGGCAGAGTGGACATCATGTAAAACAAATCGGACTACAGTATGACCTCCATTGGTCCGTAAAGTTTGTCTGCATTCTTCTAAGATAATAAAAGCAAGACTACACGGTGCAACATTGCATGCAACATTGCACGTAACTGAAACCCTTCGTGTAGCCACACGGTAAAATCGTGCTTGCAATATTGCAGGAGTAGGATCGGTTTCTCCTTAGCGCAACTTTGCGTAGAACAATTTCAGAGGTGGCTACACGGTGCAACATTGCATACAACATTGCACGCAACGGAACTCCTTGGTTTTGCCACTTGATTAAATGTTGCTTGCAATGTTGCAGGAGTAGGATCGATTTCTACTTTGAACAACTTTGCATAGAACAATTTCCGAGGTGGCTACACAGTGCAACATTTCATGCAAAATTGCGTGCAATTGAACACCTTCGTGTAGCGACTTGATTAAATGGTGCATGCAATGTTGCAGGAGTAGGATCGGTTTCTACTTTGCGCAATTTTTCGTAGAACAGTTTCAGAGGAGGCTGCACGATACATCATTGCTTGCAACGTAGCGTGTAACTGAAGACCTTCGTGCAACCACCCTGTGAAATCGTGCTTGCATTGTTGCAGGAGTAGAAGCGGCTTCTATTTCGCGCAACGTTGCGTAGGACAATTTTAGAGATGGTAACATGTTGCAATTCCTCCATTGAGTGCAACTTTGCAGGCAATGTTGCATCGATTAGCCATACCTTAAGGATCTTGTTAACATACCAAAACATTAGTTAGATCAGAATATTGAGGCTTTAGTTGAGACATAATACTCAAATCGGATCAAACACTTAGTGTGCCAGTTTGTTAGCAAAAACAACTTGTATGAAGTAGACCCTGGTAATTTTTGTTTTCTTTGAAGAGATTAAGTCATACAAGCCACTCGTATTTGTTTTTTTTTGTTTTTTTGCCTTAGCAAGACGTTTTAAAAATATGGATACAATTCTGTCGCTGCGACAGGAGCTAAGACTAGAATAGAGGCTAGAAACATCAGTGCTATTAAAAGATACCTACGGGTATTCATTACCTGAATGCATCTACTGAAAGTTTCTTTGCAACTGCTCTATTAATGAGAATCTTATCGTCAAAGATTGGATCAAGCATTACAAACCAGTTTCTGGGCTACACGCCGAAAAAAATTAAAGTCTGGTAAGCGCATACATGTATACAATCTATGTTCCTTTTTGCTACCTTGAATTCATGGCTAAAGCAAACATTACAAAATAGGTAACGCCAATAGCATTTTATAATCTTCACTTACGAACATTAACCAATCATAAACAAAACAAAATTGACTCCGAACTGTTTGTTGTTTTTCAAAAACTTGTTTTCGTCTTACAAATTCAAATGTTCCTTTTTGGTACCTCGGAGCATTATAACTGAAATCTGGAAAATAATCATACATCATTCAAATGGTAGCCTTTGCTCTCATTTCTTTATAACACATGCAGTAGTTGTGCTGTAACGTAATGCAGCGTAAATCTTTAGAAGCCAGGAGCTTATAAAGAAAATAATTGAAATCATAGCAACTCTGATAGATTTGCAAAAACACCACTTTTTCTTGTTGTTCTCAAAATCTCACAAATCGCACAAAAATTGCCGTAACTTTTGAAAACCTGAAGCAAACAACTTTCAACTTGAAAAAACTTTTAAATATTTACTCTTCTCATTGTTCTGAAAGTCTTATTAACTTAATTGCTTGTATAGAAAAGGAGTTCTTGAGCTTTAAGCAAATTGAACCAATTTTCAATACTGTAAAACTGCTCGCAGACAGGTATCACTACGTAACTATAATGTGCCTACACTCGATCTCGCGAGTTCCGTTTTGTAACCAAAATTAAAACTTGTCTGGTAATCAGAGGGCCAAGACGCATTACTGCTGGGGTGATATATCCGCTTAATTCCACTTATTTCTGATTTTTTTCACTTTTCTTCACAGAAACCAGAAGAGTGTTCCTTTTTGCTACTTTTTTGCACTAAATCTTGTCGTACAATGTGAAAAATACACATTTATGGCCAATCTTTCTATTGATAAAAGGGAGTCTAATATGAGCTTGCTTTAGACAAATGTTAAATATCTTTCTACATTCAAGAGATGACTTTGAAAAAAGTTAGCAATAGGGAGCAAAGATGAATCTACGGGTGGTTGGATGGGTGGATGGATTGGTTAGTGGGTGGATAAATGGATGGATGGATGGATTGATGGATGGATGGAGGGTTGGATGGATGGATGGTCTGATTAGACCGCTTTTTCTTACTTGGAAGACACGCAAGACTTGCAGGGATGGACGATCTGCATGGAGCCTCCGGAAAAACTTTAAACTGGCACTCCATTATTGAATTTTCAGTTCCCAAACACTTTAAGTTGCTTATGAGAGTACTTTGCTTCTCTGTCTGTCTAGTCTTTCCCTCTGCAAAATCTGCGATAGCTACTTCGTTGTAAATACTCCTACATACAACTTTCGCCTCATCGATGCTCCAATTGTCTCGACAAATTGTTCCCCATCTTCTCATAAAAAACACTTGAACTTGACCAAAATGGTATGGAATTTTATCTTGTTCTGGTAACCGAAGCTTAACTGCAACAAAAAATATCCGTATTTAACAAAAAAAATAACGAACTTAAAAAAAAATTTAAAAAGACCATTTTGTTTTCAGAAAAATGGTATATTTCTTTATAAAAACATCAAAACAATTAGCAAAACAGGCTTAAAGGTTTTTTAAAAACTCCTGTTTTACGATGAATGTAATAAAGACGAAAAGATGTTTGAGACACGATCAGCTAACAATTAAGTTAGAGAACTGGTATCTCAGTCTTGGTAGTATGCTTCCGAAAAGTCGTACCTCTCTACTCTTTTGAATACTTTCGTATATGGCCAAATTCTCATGCAACAAACACAGAAACTAAAGCCTTCTACACTTTAAGAAACGTAAATACTATTCCTAGAATCTTCGGACACGAGCACTTGGTTTGAATTTCACACTTTCTTTTACGTAACAAAACAGTTGGGTTGTATTGAAATAAATTTATACCTTTACAGGTGACAGTTGCAATGTGACTGCACGTCGGACTTGTTTTTATTGTTCTTAAAGGACACTTTTGTAGACCATGCTCTCTTCCAGTGCAGTTGAAGTCCGCAATCCAAAATCTGGAATACCGAGTCTTATTACCAGTAGCATCAATTGCTGTTCCACGATGTCCATCGATATACCCTTGGGCTACACATGCAAGTTTTGCTGCTGTCTGCCCCCAGGAATTCTCACAAAGTGGTAACTGGGTTGAATTATAGGTTAGTAGGACTGTTCCATCCGATCTTTTCTGATTGAATTTTATGCGAACCTTAACTGTACCAAAAAAAATTGTTTCAGTACTAGTTACTTTATAAAACGGTATTAACTTTCAGAAACAAGGACATGATGTAATGCTAACGTGCTTCCAGAACAATCATATTGGTGAAATGAGTTGCAATTGTTTATGTATTACGTAATTTAATTCAGTCTTCGTTAGTAAAACGAACGTTTACCTTTTAAATGAAGAGAACATATGTAGTCCATTAACAATGGAACGAAGTCCGATGTTGATACGAAATCCGATGAAAGTAAGACACTGTCCGGGGAGCTCGCTATATCTCGCAGTTCGCCCACATCAATCGCTTGCCCAATTCCAATAGCAAAAATGTGTACATCTTTGTTCTTGATATCAAATGCAGCTATCTCAGGAGGCGTGAAACCATGCCTTTTCGTTTGTGCTCCATCCGTAAGCAATATTGCAACCTGAAATATTACAATATTGTTTGGCTTTTGGTTTGTTTTGCAGGTAAAATTTAGAGATTGGGGGAAGGGGCGGGGTTGGGGAGGGGTGATGTTGGGAGACCTCGACGATAAATACCTCGTACATTATCTAAAGAAAAGATATTCATGCTATAAAAAACAACCAACAACAAGGCTGTCCAAAATTGCGGTAATGAAACGAGCGTTACCGCAAACTCGTTTTTACGGTAACGAAATCTTGTTACCCCCAAACAAAATGAGCTCCAAAACATCTTTTTAACAGTTACTTATGAGCAGCACTACTAAACCGTTGAGTTGTATTTTAAAACTTCTTTTGATTTTTATTCTCCGACACGTTTCGCCTCTATATATGTAGGCTTTATCAGGGAGTAAGAAAATACAACTAATTACAGCATATAATATTATAGCCACATCGACGTTTGGGACGTGTCCGGATAAACTTCCTGCCTAATTTAACTGAAAGTGACTTCACTTTTAGAACATGCTGTGAAAGACGTAAAAGGAAACGCCACTTACGTAATCAGAAAATAATTTTGTTTTGTTTGGGGACTACAATGGTTAGCTAAACACAGATTTGCGTAAACGAAATTTCGTTTACGTCGCATTCAATTTAAGACAGCCTGACAACCGCTAAAAAACTAAAACCATTCTAAGCACTTTACCTTAAAGTGCTGCTAAAGCTATTTTATCATTGCATGGTATTTTTATAGCTCTAAGAGCTTTTCCAACACTTCTATACTTAATTCATAAAATTCTACCTGACCAATTTATGACCCCGAAAAAGGCTTTCAAAATAGCACATTCAGTGTGAGTAAAATTAAGTAATGGTCCGTGTAAGAGCGAGAGAACCTCCCATTGTTCTGCCGCATTTTGCTTTCCCCACGCCAGAATGTTTAGATTTTCATACTGAGAATACATCGACCAGTTTACAACACAGTTTTAACGCAAAAAGCATCGAAAATCTTTGTTAAAGCAGTGTTTCTTTTGTGCTATAATATTTAGGCCAATCGTAGAACTCCAAAACAAAAGCGAAGAAAACCTTTTTATTTTCAGTATTCCCCACATAGAATTTTTCTTAAATTCAAAAACAGAAATGTTTCAATTAGAAAGGAACGAATGAGCGGACTAGTAAGAAATACATTGATCAGCGTACTTATCAAGATATTGTCTATTTTTAAAATTTATCCAATCAGATCAACAGTTTAATAATACCGCAATTAACTCCTTTCTGCATTCGATTGCGGTTGGCCTCTCTTGTTCTTACTCGGAACGTTACTTAAAACATACGCCGATGACTTATGACGTCACAAAGTTTGAAAGGACTCCAAGCTGCTCTATACTAGCGTTTGTAAACAGCGAGCTAGTGAGTTTTTTTGCTCAATCTATTGGCCAACAGAAACGTAAACTTCGCCATGATCATATTTATTTTACCGGGAAAGTGAAAATGCTCAACCCTCTTTATAAACATGTGGCATCATGCATATCTACTGAGTTCAAACAGTTTCGCAGCTTTGGCGCTAAAATAGGCATTTTGTCTTCGTAAAACTTCAGCGACATTTATCTTAAAAACCGGTTACAAGTTACCAAGCGAAAATTGTACCAGTCAATTTTAAAGTGAGATATTTTAAACTAGTTTGAATATTTAGCTTCAGTAACATTTTAACACAAAATTTGTGGAATACAGGCAATTTCAATTTTAGCCGCTCCTAAAAACCCAGTGTGAACAAATTGAATAACCACAAAGTTTAAACTACTGTTACTGACATAATTCACGCAGTGAAGCAAAAGCGAAGAGTTTTGTCCATGCAATGTTTGACGTAGTTTACCTTTGTAACTTCTTTTCGCATGCCCCAGGAATAGGAAAACATTTTTGAGTTTGCCAACTTTAAAGCTCTATCAAAAAACGTTAACCCTCTTAGATGAGGCATTCTACTAATTTTCACATCGAGTAGAGATGTTTGACTGCTTGCATTATCTTTGAACGCAACTTGTAAGACTGGAGAGGTACTGAAGACAATTATCGACACGTGTGTGCAGCCCTTTGAGACATTAAAGGACCGCACAAATTCAGAGATGAAGTGCTTAAGTAGCCTCCAGTTTCGTCTTGAGATGCTACCTGAGGAGTCGATTAATAGACCGAGGTCAAGCGGTTTATTTCTGCAGCCAGCTGTTAAAGCAAAAGAAAAGAAGTTACTTTAAAATTAGTATTTTTAGCGACGACTAATTTTAGCGATTTTAAGGATTTGTCAGTTAAACTTGTATGTTCAAGAACTCAACAAAGTGTGTCGACCTTTGTATCAAAACCAAAGGTAGCAGATAAAACTAGGTACAAATGTTAGAAAATGGATCCTCGCCTGGAAATAGATTATGTAGAGGTGGATATCAGAGCATTTTTCAAATTGTTTGTTTATTAAACGGAGGGAGGGGGTGGGATAGGGGGTAGAAGCTTAATTTTGGCCTTAACTTATTTTAGCAGTACTAAACACTAGCGTTTTTTTTTAAATCTCGCTAAAATCGCTAACATTAGTAGCGATAAGGCAATAAGTTAAGTAGAGACTGACGAAGAGTTTTATATTCGAGTTTTAAGCGACAAGTAAATTAGAAAAAAAGGTAAGAATTAAATAGTTTCAATCAATAGCCAATGCAGTCATCGTTCGATCATAATTGCTCTTGCTACTCTAAGCTTTCCGGTAAAAGTCTCCCTCAGTTTCATTCTCTCCAGCCCAGTCCCCTAACCCGTTATTAAAGAGCTAGATTATAGGACCCTCCGTGTCGTAAACGAGTAGTTAGTTGGTCAACTGCAAAAATCCAGATCGCAAAAACTAACCATATTTGTCTTAAGCAATTTCTAGTTCAGGGAGGTTTGAGTAGCTACTTAATATTTTTTATTATGTACAGTCTTTCTGAGGAGAAAATAAGAAATTCCCAAAAGGAAACGTAAAGTTTAGAAATTCCCAAAAGGAAACGTAGCGTTTATGTAGTATTCTTTGTATGGATCTAAATTTCAGTTAAGGAGCCAGTTTTGAGAATGACTACGTTGTTCATTAATAGTTAGTGGTTGTACACTGTTACTCACCTTCCAAACTTACTGCACAGATTATAGGCGAAAATAACCCCACCAACAGCAAAAGAATGATCTTCATCTTTAGACAAGAACCTGTACAACGATAGGTAAGAATCGCCTATGTAATAATAGGGTTTGTCCAATGAATGTTTAAAGGTATAAGCATACTACATGTATAATAAGTTCTAAGTGCCAACGTAACCGTTTTCCTAAGAAACAGGAAAAAAAAATTCGAACTACCACATTTGATTTTCGTTTTCTTACAATTTTTTAAAACGGAATTTGAGCTTTAACTTTTTTTAACTGCTCAGATATTTTTTGCTCCTTTTTCTTGGCATTTCGGTTCTTTACCAACCGGAAGAACGTCTGCACTTCCTGTCACGTTCATTCAGGTTAGAGCTGTTTTCGGATTGGCATCTGCATACATCCTTTGCGAAAATAAAGTTTATTAAAACAAAATGGCAGCATTATAGATACTATTCGTTGACTTGGAGAAGGCTTCGGTAGCGGTTTTCTCATCGGCGGAAAATATTGTGAAAATCTGTCTATGGCAAAAACGTGGACCATACCAATCGCGACAAGCTTTTAATTCCGGTCCATGTGCAGTTTAGGACCATGGTATTGATTACATGGTACCAGTAGCAGAGACTGGATTACATGGTACCAGTAGCAGAGACAGACCTCTGACCTGACTTTACCGCGGCTGGTGGGAACCCTATTTGTGCGGTCGACCTACAATGAAGAAGAAAACTAAGTCAACAGCTTTAAAC
>JAOBRD020667254.1:0-28185 GCA_027575215.2 Hydrozoanthus sils
GGAACGAATGTACAATTACATGTTACGGGCAATAATTTAAGAACTAAGAAACCCTAAAGACCCTTTGAACCAAATTCGTTCAAAAAATCTAATCATATCAAGACATGCATTAAACAGATAAAAGCTCTTTATCACTAATTTCAGAGAGACTCTTTTTAATTCCTCGTTCTTTTTGCTACTCTTCAATTAATAAGAAGAAAGAAGTCGGAATATATATATGAGCCTAACAACTCACTTTGTTCCTAGTTTGAATTGCGTTGTTTTTCGATCAAATTTTGCCCAAGAAAATAAATAGCTAGCTGTTTTTCAACAAAAGAAACCATTTCGTCGAGTACTTCCTATTTTCTGTCAGTTCTAATCGTAAAAATTTCCTAAGCTCGCTCTGATTGAACACTGCATCAAACTGCATCTTTTCGGATTTGGTTGCAGTATAATATCTTAACTCATTATCCTTTGTTATCATGTTTTAGTTTTAATTTTGTATGTTGTCACTGGCCAACATGTTTTCTACGATAAAAAACTAGTTATTTTCAAGCAATAAACATGGCGCTGATTCAGTGTTGTGTGACACTTTCAACAGCGTGAAACCTGTACATAGCTTTTGTTCTCTCGATCAATCAGCGCGCGAGACTCACCGGGGCTATTTTAAAAAACGTTTTTGGCTTTGAGTTTAAGTTCGACTGTCTAGTTAATGAGATGCTAGTAAGTAAGTAAGTAAGTGACTTAATTTACCAAGGGTAATACGTCACTGTTAGATAAAAACTACAAGTTTACTTGTGGCCCTCCTTATAAAATAATTCAACTTAAGCTAAGTTACGAAATATTATGTACAAATATTAAAATGGACAACAATAATTTCAAATATCAAGAGTGAATGCTATGAATACAAGATCTAGCATTGAATGTACATTCTGACTGTCTTCGTGCTTAAGTGTTTAATTATTTACCTGTTACTGGCGGCACGATCTAAAAGTTTCACTGTCTAGTTAATGAGATGCTAGTAAGTAAGAAAGTAACTAAGCGACTTTCTTTACAGAGGGTAACACGTGACTCTTAGATAAAAACTACAGGTAACCTTGTGGCTCTCCCTACAAAATAATTTAACTTAAGCTAAGATCTGAAATATTATGTACAAATATTAAAAATGACAACAATAATTTCAAATATCAAAAACGAATGTTATGAATACAAGATCTAAAACCAACATTGAATGTACATTCTGATTGTCTTCGTGCTAAAGTGTTCGATTAATTAGTTTGCTGCTTGTCGTTCAACTACCGCCGCCTCTTTTGGTTTACCATGTAACCTTGACAATGGCTCTAGATGCACCGAAAAGAAAGTTTATATCACTTACTTTTCTTGTGTCGTGTATTTTAAAAGCATTTCTTGTAAGATGGTAAGATAGATACGTTATTGTCAAAACTATGGCTAAAGAAGCAATAAAATGTTATAGGGTTGCGAATTAGCGCTAGAAATTTATAGTCGGTCGGGTGAGCAGAAACAGATGTTATTTTGTTTGGCTTTACCTGCAAACTTAAATAAAAATCGAAAGCCAAACTTTGATTCCCGATTGTCTTGAGTGTCTGTAGTGTCTTGTCTTTGACTTAACATACATTTTCATCAAACCCCTTTTTCTTCGGACTCAGCTTGAATTGAATTACTTAGAGTGGCAGCTCAACACAGAAGCAAAACTAGTTCTCTTTGCCTACAATCAATTGATTACAGGGAAAAAAGTTAGAAGCAAATTTCATCTCTTCCAAAACAAACTTACACATGATTGTGGAACTTTGCTTGTTGATGTGTATGTATGATGAACTTGAAGATGCTTCAACTGCAAACAGCAAATTGTACCCCAATCGCGGTCCATTGAGGCATGGGAGTAAGTCTACGAATGAACACATGCCCGAGTTTACGATGACTTTCTTCTCACTCATCACAATAAATTCTACATACTTCTCATTCCGAATTTAAAAACGAGATTTACCGTTTAACTCAAAAGGAGTTCAAATTACGGCCAAAACTAAGACTTCTGAAAAATATTACACACGGAAGTTCAATTTTTGATGTGGATGAAGCGACGAGAATAACTCTGGACGAAGCAGGCGCTCTTTCAACACTCTGTTTACAACGCATGCCCGTAAAGAGGGGGGGGGGGGAGATTGACGGGTGAGCTCCCACAGACGGCAAAGATCCACTTTTTTGTTGACCAGTTATTTGAAATTAAAAGCAACATTTTCGCCTAGGTATTTTTAAATCGACTTCAAAGCTCAAAAACTCGAATAATATTCATGTTTTAAGGTTGGTCTTGCCTGCCTGTTTTGCATTTCAGTCTCAAACAACCTTTTTTCTCCGAGACTTAGTCCACCTTCTCGTTCAGCCGCACCCTCCCGCAAAAAATCCTGGCTACACGCCTGCAACGGCACGCGCATCTAGTAAAAACCGACCGCGCCGAGGGGCTGCTTCGCAGGATACTCTGGACCTCAGACACATGTCGAATTCAGTCTAATGGCACACTGAAATTTTTGGCGCAGCCTTCATAATTTTATTTTAGTGTGTCAATCAGGGCAGTCTCAGGTCTCAGTCTTGTTTGTCATACTTTATCGTATTACTTCGCTTGATAGTTTTTCAATGGGATTTTATTGCTGATTTTCGAGGCATGTGCAGAGCTTGGCGTCATAATAAAATAATGCTGTAGTTAGACTTTCGATGGCAATTCCCTTTGCGATCGGGATTTTTTTTTTTTTGCTTGTTCAGTATAAACTATGGAAGATTTGTGTCCGTTTTTGGCTACTTCAGGTGACAAGTATGGAAGTAGTTGACTAGCCTTTCAAGTTTCTATAAAAATAGTGACCTGAGATCCTCTTCACCATCAACGTCCCTTATGGTATTCCTAAGGATATTTTGTTCTCCTTCGTCGAATGTAATAATCATAACAGCAGTGTGTCGTACGTACAAAAGGTTAGCTGAGAGGGAATTAATGGATAGTTACGCCAGAAACACTATCAGTTTTTGCAAAGAAGAATGAGACGCACTCTTGCACTCCCATCGATTGTTGGTTTGCAGTAAAACCGAAAGCTCCGTGCCAGATAGGAACTTGAGCCAAAATATTCTGCCAATTTTTCTCTTCAAGTGAAATGAAAATGTAATTACTAGAATTATGCTAAAATTCTGTTTGCGTATCGTTTTGTGACTGGATCGTTTCTGCGTCTGGAGTTTGCGCACTGTAAGAAACCACGCCTTCGTTGCCTCGGATGACGTTGCTATGGCGAACCGTGCTGACCCCACAACTAAATAACGACAGACGTTATTTTTTGCGCATTAGTTTTTCAGGCATGAGAAAAAATAAGGTTGTATCTTTCATAGCAAGGCTTTTTGGTCGGTAAAAAACGAAACAACAACCAACAGGAAATGGACCCAGAATCGGTAAACCTTTTTGACAAGGTTCAACCCAAAGTTACTGTAATAACAGAAATGGTGGTTGTCACAGAGCTCTCGCGTGGTCTTGGTCGAAGAATTCCCTACTACAACGATGACCACTCCGCTGGTATTGTGGCTTTCCACAAACCCCGTGGCTTAACGGGACTGCCGTCCATGCACATTAGGTCAAACAGTAGCAAGTCTAAAGAATCACGTTTTTCAACAAAGCAGAATATGGGAGACAAGAAAGACGGTTCCCAGCAATAGAACCATGTCAAGCAAAAAGCTTCCTAATTGTAGGTATGTGTTCACCAATGGCATTTCATGGATCAGTACATCTTTGCACAAAATTAACTTAAATCTTTAACGGACAATTTTATCTTTCAAAAATAGGTGTAGCCGATGTGGTGCGTTCATTCACTCTTTGAGTTCAAAAATTAAATTATTTGTTTCAAAGTCACGCAAATGTTTAGTTCACATTCAAACAACTTTAAGTTAAAATTTTGAATCCTTCGGTTCAAACATGCGATTCTATTCCTAGCTAGTCTTTCAATTCAATTTTATCGTTACTGTGAAGTATTTACAATGAAATACACCACTCGCCTGCAAATATTCAAAAACTAGTAGAGGCAGGACAGTGGTTATAGTTGATATTCAATACTAAAGGAGGAACGAATTACAAGACTAAAATTATTAAATAATTAATAAAAAACGACAAATTTGACATTTCATAGTTTGAACAACAATAATATGAGAAGAAACGGAATAGAGAAAGAAAAAGAAAACAGACGAAATAATGATATATGTGGACGTATATTTGAGTTTCAATTGGCAGCTTCACAAATTGATTATAAATCTATTGATTTAAGTTTTGAGAAAGCCGTTATAAATTCAGGGACTTCATTCAATTTCAAGAATAGAGAAAAGATGATCCAATAAACATTTTTTGAAACTCTTTTTAGACATGATGTCACCTGGGATGGAATTTCATAGCCTAACACTAGGTCGCGAGAATGAATTTAGTTGTAAACTTATGATCCAATAGACATTTTTTGAAACTCTTTTTAGACATGATGTCACCTAGGGTGGAATTTCATAGCCTAACACTAGGTCGCGAGAATGAATTTAGTTGTAAACTTATGATCCAATAAACATTTTTTGAAACTCTTTTTAGACATGATGTCACCTGGGGTGGAATTCCATAGCCTAACACCAAGTCGCGAGAATGAATTTAGTTGTAAACTTATGCTCCAACAAACATTTTTTGTAACTCTTTTTTAGACATGATGTCACCTGGGATGGAATTCCAAAGCCTAACACCAAGTCGTGAGAATGAATTTAGTTGTAAACTTATGCTCACAAAGTATAATGTATGCTAGGTTTTAAAAAAAGTCATTTGTCGTATTGTCTGTGATAAGCGCCAAGATTTTTTGATGTTAAAGGTCGTATTGCATATTGATGAATATTGCTGAGATATTGAGTAAAGAGATTACTCAAGTTCTCGGTCGTCTTTTTGTTAATAACACCATGCATTAGGTCGGAAAGAGATTCAACATACAAGATGTTAAAGGGTGGGATTTTAGGTTTTACAAAAATTGGGATTGCGCTTTGTAGATTACCTTTAAAGAAAAATAATCTCATAGCTCTTTTGAGCTCGTTGAAAATAGATTTCGAGCTCTGACCCCAAATTGCTGTTTCATAGTTTAGGTAATGGTGTCCAGATGAGTGTCCAATATGCTGTAATGAACCAAAGGCAAGTGTAAAAGAAACCGCGAGAAAGAAAAAATCAAACTGTCCCGAGCGGTAGTCGAACTTATTCCACGACACGCTAATCACATGGCAGGTGATCTAACCATTAAAATACCGAGTGGTTGGAGCACCTACCATGTGATCGGCCGTGGGATGTCGTGGGTTTGTCAGTTCCGCTCGGGGCAGTTTGGGTTTTTCATTCTCGGTTTCACTTACGCTTACCTTTGGTTCATTACATCATGTAAGAACTTGACCGCTCTTAGATGATTACAAATGATTAAGATTACGATTATCACTCTAGTTGGGGAAGACAAAAACAAAGCGTACGTTGGCTTTTTCACTATTCTTGATTATTATTTTGCTCCAAAAGTAAATCTGCCGTTTGAGACACACCAGTTTTGTCAAATAAACCATTGTGCCGGGGAGAAAGTGGATCAGTTTGTTCCACGGCTTCGACGAAAAGCAGTCACGTGCAAATTTTCAGGTATAGACGAAACGATTTGAGGTCAAGAAGTGTGCCAACTCGGAACTCAGACGTAAATTTCTGGAGAGAAAACGTGACCCACAAATGCAGGATATTGCACGTGCTGAAGAAGCGGTTGATGAGCAAATGAGATCCACAAAGACTAGCTTCCGTAAATGCACTCGATCTCAACTAAAAGCCACGCGCAAGTGGACAAATCTAAAACCCATCCGGAACTGCAGAGTATACATACGGTACTATGCCAAGTCAGGAGCTTGGTCTCAGTGTAAGTTGACAGATTATGGTTGTGTCAAGAACGAACTGTGTGCAGTCGGAAAACTGGTCATGCGAGGGGACAGGAATGTTATTACTTAGACTTTTAGAGGTAAGGTATTAGAGGCTGCACATGAGAGAAATCAGGATATGTGTAGGTCAAAGAGCAGAATTAGGACAAAGGTTTGGTTGGCCAAAATGGTCAGTCACGCAGTGAATGTGTGGATGTCAGGTGGTTTGACAGAACTATGCATGCACCACAACAACTCGATCAGCTGAACTGTTTAATTGACAGAGATCCAAGGGACATTGTTGGCTCATGCCGTATACTAAAAATATTCTAGTTAGTCTTAGCTCAGTGTTCGGCAATGTAACAACACACAAGAACATTCCACCGTAAGATAAAGGTACGATCTCTTGGTATCTCGGCCCCGCGATTGATTCCCTAAACGTGGGTTAAGTTCAATGGTGTCCTGCAATAACTCTGTTACACTTATGGTAGTTTGTCTCGGCCTTCAGATGTCCAAGTTAGCTGTTCGCATCTCTGAACCGTTTGTAAAATGCTCTTCTTAGTAGATAGTAATTCGTGGCAAGCTTGGCAGAACAGATTCCCTTCTCTTAAACATAATAAGGGTTCATTGTCTTTGGAAAGGACTGCATCTTCCCGTGTTTTAAAACAGGTCCTTTGACATAAATCTTTTCCCCCGTTTACTGTATTTACCTTAGTTGACTTCTGAGATCATTCACTCAGTATGGCTGTGGGATGAGATTAATTGACGCCATAAGTACCTGACTCCTCCAAGGGTTAACCGCGCACGAAAATTCACCAAAAAAAGTCCTAATAACTAAGCATGTCAGACCAGCGTAGCTAAAACACACATTGCAAAATCATACTTCCGAAATCTAATTTACTTCTGTATAAGATATACCATATTTACTAAATTTTACTAATAAAGCTTCAAAAAGTGCTAAAGTTTGCTAATTATGGATTGCCTTTTATTGATATAGATATATTTGTAAGTTTATTTCTCGGCATATAAGTAATATGTATTGCTAGTGGCCTAACCAGCAACAACAGTATCCGAGTTTAAATAAAGTTTTGTTGTTCTTGCTGTTCCTAGTGCTCGTGTAAAAATTATGCTTTTTTGCTTCAATTATGTCAAAGTACGCTAGCAAAATCCGCAAAGGCCTAACCACAAGCTAATGGTGAAGTGGAACGGCGAAATCGCACTTTGAAAAAGCTCTAAAAGTTACTGAGGTTGTGCGTAGAAATTAGGACATGTTGCAAAAACTTATTTTAGCCTATCGTTCGAGCCTGCCCGGGACTTCTGGAGCGACACCAGCACTTTTGATGTTTAGAAGGGAGTTTAACACCAATCTTCCTGAGTTGAGAGGAGGGGGGGGGGAAAGGGTAGAGGGACCCTCTTGGTGAGAGTATGAGGATTATTTAATACTGGGAGAAGAAATTGCTACTCCAGAGCTACGAAGGACTGGTTAACGTTGTAATGTTCTGGTCAGCGGTTATGCTGACACGCGTGAGTTAGTTAGGTAAAAGGAGAGTGTACGCGTGACTGAGATGATTGAATTTCTGAAGTTTGTTTTGTAAATCGGCGAGTTGACCATGAGGCATTACAAATGATATAGTTTAGACCTCAAAAATCCATTTCAAGCTACCATTCAATTCCTTAACACTCTTCGGCTCACCCATTTAATCCTTCGCCGGTTCACACATTTCCATTTCCGGCCCCATTACAACAACACTGTCTGCTTCGCTGGTTTGGGCGGCATGATCTAAAAAGGTCTACGTTGCTTTGTGATTGGATTTTTTTTTCGAGTACGACTGTTCATCAGGCACGGGGAAGAAAAAGTTTAGGTCTTTCATAGTTAAACTTTTTACTCCGCCAAAACATAACACCAACCAACAGAAAAACAACCCATAATCGATAAACCTTTTTGACAATATTCAACCCAAAGTTCCTGTGATAACAAAATAGTGGTTGTCTGAGAGCTCTCGCGCGGTCTAACAACGTTGTCCGATTCGCTGGTACTGGCGGCACCATCTAAAAAGGTCGGCGTTGCTTTGTGATTGGAATTTGTCTTTCATGTACGACTCTTCATCAGTTCATCAAGCATGGGGAAGAACGCGGTCTAACAACGCTGTCCGATTCGCTAGTACTGGCGGCACCATCTAAAAAGGTCGGCTTTGCTTTGTGATTGGATTTTGCCTTTCAAGGACGACCGTTCCTCAGTTCATCAAGCATGGGGATGATGGCGGTCTAACAACGCTGCATGTCCGATTCGCCGACACTGGCGGAACCATCTAAAAAGGTCGGCACTGCTTTGTGATTGGATTTTGTCTTTCATATACGATTCTTCATCAGTTCATCAAGCATGGGGAAGAACAAGGTTGTTTCTTTCATAACTAACATTTTTACTAGGCGAAGACGTAACACAAACCAACAGAAAAGGAACCCAGAATCGGTAAACCTTTTTGACAAGGTTCAACCCAAAGTTCCTGTAATAACAGAAATGGTGGTTGTCACAGAACTCTCGCGTGGTCTTGGTCGAAGAATTCCCTATTACAACGATGACCACTTCGTTGGTATTGTGACTTTCCTCAAACCCCGTGGCCTAGAGGGAGCGCCGTCCGTGCACTATAGGTCAAACAGCAGCAAGTCTAAAGAATCACGTTACTCAGCAAAACAGAACATAGGAGACAAGAAAGACAGTTCCTAGCAATAGAAACTTGCAAATAAGCAAGTGGTGGAAAATTTGTTGATTCAAGATCTCTATACCGACATTACGGGCGCTGCACTTATTTGGACAACTGAGCAACTAAACACTTTCACGAAAAGTTTTGCTTTGTAAATAATCTAGAATTATAGGTGGTGCGTACAAGAGTTTAGTTGAGAAGGTACTAGATTACTACAACCTCTCAGAGAAACAAAAACAAAACGAGCACCTTGCAATACTCATAATGGAAGTGAACTGTGTTTTTGCTTTTTACGATCCTACGGAGCGAGAACAGCCGTAGATCATAGAGGCATTTTTGTCTTTTAATATTTATTTGTACCATAAACGAACTATTTCTGTCTAACGTCGACTCGTAATTGACTTTTCTATTATTAATAAATGTAGCTAGTAACTAGCATATAGCATATAACTAGCATATAACTATGTGTAAGAAATTTTGCAACCGCAAATCAGTGTTTTGTTATAAATTAAAACAGACTGCCATAGCATTGGTGACTTCCATCATATCATTTGCATACTTACTGTATTGACTTTTTTAGTGCCAGAGTAACAAGTAAAAGGGGTCCTAATGAGCTAAAAGTCCTTAACATGTGAAGTGGGTGATAGACCCTGTTTATCACGATTAATTACCGTAGGAGATAAATAACGTAACCGGAAATACCAATAAGCCCAGTATGTTCAGATATAATTGCATGACGTGTACAGTAGAAGTTATTAACAAGAACAGAAATGCTAGAGCTGTAACGCGAATATCTCTCTTATTATTGTTATTATTACTATGGCTAGCAGCTTTTAGTTCGATTTTTGGTGCAACGAATATGGTCTTAAGGATGCTACAACAGCCAAACTAAAGGAGAACGACCTTGATTGCCGTGAGGCACTTGAAATTATTACAAGTGTAGATTTGATTCCCTTGGAGCTGTCGCTGGGCCAACGCAAGTTAATGGAAAAAGCTCTTTCCTCTCTCTCCGCTCCAAATGGCTCAGTGTCAGCGTCCGCCAACCCAGCGACCACTGACTATCTCAAAAGATGCTGGTCTCGAGGAGATCTTAAAAAAGATTGAGGGGGTTTCCCTTGATGGCCCGTTTCTAACGCTCGGAGCCACGTAACCAACAACCACTTTTTCTGCCCCCCCTTGAGCGGTTGGACACGGACCCACAAGTCTTCCTGGGTGCAAAAAAGGCAGCACTAAAAGGAGGCGAGTTTAAACCCCTACTCATTCCAGACTTCGTTTCGAGCTCGTATTATGGCGATTCAGAATTTGAAGATCAGGAGCTCGGTGGACAAGAGGGCGCTCGCGTAGTATTTCGCACGTCACGTGCCAAGCCCAAGCTAGAACAACTGACTCTCTCTATGTGGGTGGCGGCCAACTCCCGTATCATGCATGAGTTGATCAAAACTGGTAGACTTGCGACCATGTGCGAGGTATCGGACTATTTGTCTTATACTTCAAAATTCGCTGAGTTGCTGGAATCCCACACGCTGGCGATTACCTTATTGTACGACAACGAATATCGCAAGCTCCAGCACACATTCAAGTTTCGTTGGGGTAGCGATTCTTAACACCTCCATACGCGCTTTCTTATCAAGCACCGCCAAACACAACAAAGCGTTAGCTCTAATGCTAACAAACTTAACCCCGCTAATGGTAACATTTGAGCACGACAAACACAACCTAACAATGCGCCTATTTGCCGACAATATAATTCATTGACAGGATGTAATTGGCCTAACTGTCGTTTCCTGCATATTTGTCTTGTTGATAATTGTAATCAGGCACACCCACAACACGAACACACACCGAACCGAGCATGACTCACGACTAATCTACATCCCTGCCCACTTAACATCGACGCATGGACGACTCATCTAGCGAACGACAGCGACAGACACTTTATTCTCTCTGGACTGGCTGAGGGATTCGAAATAATTCCACACGACAGCGCCCTACGACAAGTATACATGACAAATTACAGATAACCTACCGGAACTGACGTACGTGACAAGATTGAACAATCAATTAGAGACGAAATTCGTGACAGCAACTACATTATAACCTCAACAAAACCTACAATAATTAGCGAGCTGGGAGCGGTTCCTAAACAAAACAGTGACAAAATATGCTTAATTCATGACTGTTCTAGACCTGACAACGGCAACCTTAATTCATACGTCGACAACGCATCTAATTTCTCTTTCGTAACTATTGATCAGGCAGTCGCTTTGATAAAACCTAAAGCTTACTTGGCGAAGCTTGATCTGAAAAGCGCGTACTGACATGTGCCTATACACCCCTCAAATTACGCCGCAAATGGACTGGCCTGGACATTCGCTGGAGATCTATCTCCAACCTATTTGTACGACTGTAAGCTGCCATCCGGAAGTTTCAAAAGCCCGGAAATTTTTAATCGTCTGACTCAGGCTGTAACGCGCACAATGGCTCGGCGTGGACATACAATCCTCGCATATCTTGATGACTTCTTGATTATTGGTGACACTGAACAGAACTGTAGTGACGCTTAACACCAACTCAGTGACCTTTTACACGAACTTGGCTTTAGATATAACTGGGACAAGGCGATCAAGCCTTGTCAGAGTTTGACGTTCCTCGGCATTGAAATCAACAGCGTGCTTAGGCAACTCACGTTGCCCGACAGCAAGCTTCGCGAAATGCGATCGTTACTCTCCGGAGTTTTGGAAAAGCGAAAAATATCTAAGCGAGATTTACAATCAGTAGCTGGCAAATTGAACATCGCCGCGCGAGTTATTTACGGCGGGCGTACATTCTTAAGGCGAAATGTGATCAACAGCATCGCGCGACTTCATCATCACACTCGACTCACTTTGCAAATTGCGACTCGATCTCACTTGGTGGCGCGACTTTATGCACACTTTCAGTGGGAAAGCCTTTTTTGTTGCATCAGAACCAGTACCTCTAGAGGAATTCTCAACTGATGCCTGGCCTTCGGGGGGTGGAGGATATTTTAGAGATGATTGGTTTTATATCAACTGGCATGCGGACTGCCCATTTTTAAAATCAGCACACATCAACTTACGGGAGACCTTTACAGTTCTCGTGGCAATAGACCGCTGGAAACATGCGCTTAGCGGAAAATGGCTTGTCGTGCACACCGATAACAAGACTACTTTAAGCATTTTAAACAACGGCACTTCTCGTAACCCACAGACAATGCAATGGTTGCGAGATCTCTTCTGGCTTTCTGCAATGTACAATTTCCGCATCACTGCCCGCTACATTTGTACTAGCGCGAGCTCGCTTGGCCGACGCCATATCACGTCTTCACTGTCCCACTTCTTGCGACTATTTCCTGCACCATATGCCTTCGCGCAGGGACTCAAACTTTGGCTCACATATGTCACTTAACGCTCTCGCCTCTCTCCCCTTTCAGGTGCAGTCCATTCTCAAGAACAGGAACTGGACGACGAGCTGAGACAATACCGGGCGCACGCTTTCGCAAAGTCCACCCTCGCCACCTATAAATCACAACTGCGCGCTTACCTACGATTCTGTCTTTATTTTGGCTACTCGCCTGTTCCTTGCGGAGCACAGGCCTTACTTCGTTACATCGTATTCCTAGCTCGGACATTATCAGCGACCAGTATACCCTGCTATCTGAACGTTGTCCGCATTTTACATTTACAATATGGATTCTCGAACCCACTCCAGGCTCCTCTTTTCAAGTATCAAAAGGAACTCCTTATGCGGGGAATTAAGCGCGTAAATGGCAATTCCGTCAAATAAAAACTTCCTATTACACCGGAAATTCTTCGACAAATTTAAGGACAGCTCGACATAAAGAACTCACTGGATGCTACTTTCTGGGCGACGTGCCTAATCGCACCATCGCAGATGGACCTTCAGTAAAAATCTTATTTAAATATTTCGCAGATTTCGCAGCTTTCGCAGATTTCGTGGTTGGTCTTCAGTAAAATCTCATTAAAATATTTTTCAGATTTTGCATTTTTCACAGATTTCGCAGTGGGCCATCAGTAAAAATCTAATTTAGATATTTCGCAGAATTTGTAGTTTTTGCAGTGAACCTTCAGAACAATCTAATTTAAATATTTAGCAGGTTTTGTAGTTTTCGCAGCGAGCCTTCAGTAAAATCTCACATTTTGCAGTTTTTGATTTGAAGATTTTTTGTAAAAACTTTGATCTTTTACACTTTTTGCAAATTTTGTAGGTTGTAGCAAAATTCTGCACAATTTGCAGATTTTGCAATTGCTTGCATTTATGGACATATCTCTATTTTGAAATGAATTGCATGCATTAACTATCCATCTGGTATGACTTCATAGCTCATGAATAAAATGCCATAATGAATCAGTATCTCCTTTGTATTCCAAACTCATGAATAAAATGCGGAGCCGTCTTAAATTATCTCTTTTGTTATGAAAAAGATTTTAACAGTCGTTTTCTAAAATGGCGCCAAATGCATTAGTTATGCAAAACAGCAACGGTTTTGGTTCGTCGTGATTGGTCCCTGCACGAAAGTATTGTTTTAAACAATGACATCATGTTTTTATTTTTATCTCGGATTAGACGCCGTAAAGCAGTGTTCTCATTTCAGCAGCGAGGATGGATAAAGACACAATTTCTGATAAAAAGGTTTTACAGAATTTCTGTAAGGAAATATTACGTCTTACTGAAGAAATGGAGGAGGTACTGAGCGTTGGAATTTTGGAGAGAGAGAATTGGTACAAAGTAGAGACTAGTTATGAGGATTTACGTTGCATGTTTTGGAGGGAAACAAAGATTGAAGATACTTACCCGTCCGATGATTTAAAAGAAGCAGAACGATGGAGTCGAAAGACCTGACCCCTATACAATGTAAAGATGAGAGACGAAGGACGAAGTCTAGTTACGAGGATGAAGTGGATATCTACGGTTGAAAAAAGGACTACCTTCGTCTTTAACAAGACCGGCTGTAATTGTCTGAACTTGCCTGGAAAATTCATAGTTAAACAAACATCCTGAACCTTGGAACCCGTATTTCGAACAATGGCCCTCAACCTACTACAAGTCCCGACAAACACCTTATCACACCAGACAGAAAACCTACATACGGCCAATGAAAAAAGAACATTGAACTTTCATTATGAATTATTAACATCCTAATTGATTTTGTTCAGCTGTATCGCTTTACAATGAATAAAAGGTTAATGCTCTAATTGTTGTTCTTTTTTTAAAAAGGGGTTGTTTTCGTATTCTCGATTTCTTCGACTGTATAGACAAGCTTTGTTAGACTTTGTTAGTCTATGTTAGACTAGCTATGTTAGACTATATTAGTCTACGTTAGACTATATGTTAGACTATGTTAAACTATGCTAGACTTTGTGTTAGACTATGTTAGTTTATGTTCGACTATGCTAGACTTTGTGTTAAACTATGTTAGTCTATGTTAAACTATGTTTTATACTATATTAGTCTATGTTAGAGTAGCTATGTTAGACTATAATAGTGTATGTTTTGTTTTTTGTTTGTTTTATTTTATAACATTTTGACTCAAGGAGTCACGGAAGAACAGGCAATAGGACTCGAGGTACCCTTCGAGGTCTGCCACCCGGGACCTACGGTTTAACGACATCATCCGAGAAGACGAGAAGGTCTAACCGTTTGCAGATGTTAGAGCAAAGGCGGCATCTTCTCCTCAATTATTTTAAGACCCCGAGTGAAGATCCGGCACCGGGAATCGAACCCGGGCCTCCCGCACGAAAGACTGGCGCCTTACTAACTGGACTAACCAGGCGGCGGCTAGACTATGTGTTAGACTGTGTTAGTCTATGTTAGACTAGCTATAATAGACTATGTTATTCTATGTTAGACTATAGTTAAACTTTGTGTTACACTAGGCCAGTCTATGTTAGACTAGACTTCTGATAAAAAGACTAGACTCAGGTGTGAAAATTAGACAGAAAAATTAGTTGACCGTTTGTTCAAACAAAAGAGAAGAAGGAGTAAGTTATTATAATAAATCATTTGTGAATTGAAAAAAAATACTGACAACTAGGAAAAGAAATGACAAACTTATCTTATGTTTTTTTGCTCGGTCTGTTGTTGCAAAAAGTTGAAAACACAGAGTAACTTGTCATAATTGTTTTGCTTATAAAATGTTAAAATTGAAAGGCTAAAAGTTTTTTTAAAAGTGTCTTAGAACGTCTTCGACACTGCGGTCATCTTCAGTAATGCTTGAAAATTAGCATATGCTTGCTATTAAGGCTACTAGGTAATTCCCGAAGGGAAAAGTTTTGCAGTAAAAGAATGTACTTGTTTGTTTAGAGTTGGTTTGTCTCGTGCGATAAACAGACCCTCTATTATTTTTCTTCTAAAGGTGTTTGGTTCATTGAAGATAATACGCCAATTATAAGTGTTTAGGGTTCGTGGCGAGGTGTCGGGCTCCTTCAGAATTATGAAACATATATTGGCGAAACTAAAAGGAATTTCACCGTGCGCAAGAACGAACATGAAAACATCAAGCATAATAAATCTGTGTCCAAAAACACACTCATAATCTACTGACAATCTCAGACACTCCTGTTTGATGGCAGTCAGACATTCTTACATTTATTGAGAGTCAGACGCTCCTAATTTATTGACAGTCACATATTCCTAACTTATTACTAGTCAGACACTCCTAATTTATTGATAGTCAGACACTCCTAGTTTATTGACAGTTAGACACTCCTAGTCCACTGTCAACCTCAAACATTCCTAATTTATTGAGTTAGACACTCCTAATTTATTCATAGTTAGACACTCCTAAATTTATATTGACAGACAGACACTCCTATTTTATATTAACAGTCAGACACTCCTATTTTGTATTGATAGTCAGACACTCCTAATTTATTGACAGTTGACACTCCTAATCCACTGACAACCTCAAACATTCCTAATTTATTGGGAGTCGGACACTCCTAATTAATTGGTAGTCAGATACTCCCAGTTAATTGACAGTTAGACACTCCTAGTTCATTGACACCCTCAAACATTTCTAATTTATTGACAGTCAGACATTCTTACATTTATTGATAGTCAGACACTCTTAATTCATTGACAGTCAGCTATTCTAATTTATTGATAGTCACAACACTCCCAATTTATTGACAGTTGACACTCCTACTCCACTGACAACCTTAAACACTCCTAATTTATTGAGAGTTAGACACTCCTAATTTAATTATAGTCAGACACTCCTCATTTTATACTGACAGTCAGACACTCCTATTTTATAGACAGTCAGACGTACCGAAGTACTTGCTAACTAGATACTTCTTAAACACTGACCACTTGAAACTCTATTAGAAACCAATTGCAAGAAAACAACTTCTTCTCTTGATTAACGTAAAGCCAACATCTTGAAACCTTTGGAAAATATCTTCAAAATGATCAAATATACACTGACCACTTGAAACTCTATTTGAAGCCAATTGCAACCAACACCTCCATCTTTGGTTTAATATAAAGTGAACAATTTGAAAGTTCAGAAAACATCCTCAAAATTGTTAACTGCCTCCTCCATGAGGCAGCAATCTTTTATGCCTTGTTGAAACCCTAGACCTAGACAAGCTACCAGTAGAAACATTTTACATATTCAAATCACTATATAGGCTTACTTTGAAGCTGAGGATAAAAAAACAGAATCATATACAATCGCGTTTTTTGAAAGTTGACCGAAATGTATATCTACAATTCAAAAAAACTCCCAACCAAAAAGACTGTAGTTAACCTTCCAGTCAGTCCTTCCATTGAACTGGCAAATGTGGCTTGGTCGTCTGCATAGCGTACTGTTTTGACAAGATGTCCTCCCCCTCATGAGGCAGCAATCTTTTATGCCTTGTTGAAACCCTAGACCTAGACAAGCTACCAGTAGAAACATTTTACATATTCAAATCACTATATAGGCTTACTTTGAAGCTGAGGATAAAAAAACAGAATCATATACAATCGCGTTTTTTGAAAGTTGACCGAAATGTATATCTACAATTCAAAAAAACTCCCAACCAAAAAGACTGTAGTTAACCTTCCAGTCAGTCCTTCCATTGAACTGGCAAATGTGGCTTGGTCGTCTGCATAGCGTACTGTTTTGACAAGATGTCCTCCCCCTCTGTGCCATCCATGGCTTCTCTTAGATGGCTTCCACATAGATATTAAACCGCAGTGGGGACAGGCAACACCCCCGCCTCGTTCCACGTCCTATCATTGCTGGATTTGTTAAATCATCTTTTTGCCTGACTGTTGCTGACTGTCCCATATAGAGCGATGCTATTATCCTCCGATCACGCTGGTCAATTCCTATACATTTAAGAGCCTCCATCAGTTTCAGCCAATCAACTCTGTCGAAGGCTTTCTCATAATCAACGAAGCACACATATACATTTTGGTTGTAATCGATGCATCTCTCGCTGAGTAGCCTCGTCACCGCAATTGCTTCACGTGTACCCAGGCCTTTCTAGAATCCAAACTGGTCATTGGTCCTTTAGCTGGTGTATTGCCTTCAGGATTTCAGCTTCTAGGATATCCGGACCTCGGTTATCCACATCAACTTCCTCTTCCAACTCCAGGGGCAGACTGTCTGGTTTCTCATCACTTGCATACAATTCTTCAATATGTTGCTGATATTACACACTTCTTTCGAAAGAACTCCATTCTTGTTAAGTACACTATCCTGTTTCTTTCTACCGCGACCTTCCTGGCATAGTTCCTTAACCTTTGCGAGCATCAAGTCCGACCGCCCCATTCTTTCTAACTCTTCTAGATCTTTACATTGATTTTCCCACCATGCAACACGGGCTCCATCAGTTTCAAAGCGCGACTCGTTGTTTAACTTCCTGTACGTCTCTCTGCCATGCTCAGTATTAACATCCTTCCATTTCCTCCTCTCCTCCATCTTATCTAACATCTGCTCGGTGACCCATGGCTTTTTTTGACTCCACTCTCACCACACATTGTGCTGCTTGCCGATCCAGGAGAATCGCAACACCCCCTCTCGTTTCGTTCCTCCAGAGTGAATCAATCGCACATCATCATCAAACACGTCACCTTTCCCTATCCAACGCACTTCAGTAAGTCCTAGGATCTGGATCTTCATCCTGTGCATTTCTTGCTTTACATTTTCTAATTTTTCTGCTCTGGTCATCGTTTGGACATTCCAAGTACCCACTCGTAAGTTTCCACTGAAGGGCTTTCGCATGATTATGACCTAAGAGGCCCCCTTCCTCCCCTGCCGGACGCGACACCTTGCCTTTCTAAGGTCTTGTTCACGTCGTTACTTCTCAAATCGTTCGTACTAACTGTCATGAATGCAATAAAGTGTCAAGGGAGAATAGCTAAGGTGGTTTCCCGTTGCCTTCCTCAGCCGCAGTAGTCATCTAACTGGACCTTGCGATCCTAGTCATTACCAATGTCTAGCACCAAGCTGCGCAACCGTTGGCCATGCTTGGCTTATCTGCCGTTGCAGCTATCCATTACGCTGCTGCCCGTAACTTCTTTGATGCTTTCTTCATCGTATCCTTGGTTAGGGAGGCCAAGGGAGTACTATCGCTTGCCCAAGGTGAGCTCCCGGATTATCGGAGGGAAGGAGTCGTCTTACTTCTCCATCGCAGACCGCCCTGTAAGGGGCTACCCACCGGATGCTCGGCTTCATATCCGTTGGTTATCAAAGCCTTGGTTCCATTTATAGTCCATTGTTGCAAAGTGTTAGCCTTGGTTTTCACAGCTCTTAGATCACTGCTATTGTCTATGGTGAAAAGTTAGATCCAAGACTAAGTTACTGTTTAGTTGGGTCAACGGATCAGTTTGTTCCACGGCTTCGACGAAAAGCAGTCACATGCAAATTTGGCGGTATAGACGAAGCGATTCGAGATCAGTTAATCGAGAAGTGAGCCGACTCGAAACTCAGACGTAAATTTCTGGAGAGAGAAAACGAGACCAACAAAAAATTGAAGAATATTGCACTGCTGAAGAAGCGATTGATGATGAGCAAATGAGATCCGCAAAGATCAGCTTCCCTAAATACACTCGATCATTACTAAAAGCAACGCGCAAGCGGACAAAATCTGAAAACGATCTGAATCGATTTCCATTTCTGGCCCCACTACAACAGCACTGTCTGCTTTGCTGGTTTTGGCGGCATGATCTAAAAAGGTCGGCGTTGCTTTGTGATTGGATTTTCTTTGTCAAATACGATTGTTCATCATGCACGGGGAAGAAAAGGTTTATGTCTTTCATAGTTAAATTTTTTACTCCGCCAAAACATAACACCAACCAACAGAAAAGGAACCCAGAATCGGTAAACCTTTTTGACAACGCTCAACCACAAATTCCAGTAACAACAGAAATGGTGGTTGTCTCAGAGCTCTCGTGCGGTCTAACAACGCTGTCCGATTCGCTGGTACTGGCGGCACGATCCAAAAATGTCGGCGTTGCTTTGGGTTGGATCTCATCAGTTCATCAAGCATGGGGAAGAAAAAGTTTGTCTTTTATAGTTGGTCTTTTTACTTCGCCAAAACGTAACAACAAGCCAAAGGGAAGGAACCCAGAATCAGTAAACCTTTTTGGCAATATTTACCCCCAAAGTTCCTGTGATAACGAAATAGTGGTTATCATAGAGCTCTCGCGCGGTCTAACAACGCTGTCCGATTCGCTTGTACTGGCGGTGCGATCTAAAAAGGTCGGCACTTCTTTGTGAAATGATTTTGTCTTGCACGTACGAGTGTTCATCAGTTCATCAAGCATGGGAAAGAACAAGATTGTGTCTTTCATAGCTAACCTTTTTACTCGGTCAAAACGTAAGACAAACCAACAGAAAAGGAACCCAGAATCGGTAAACCTTTTTGACAATGTTCAACCAAAAGTTCCTGTAATAACAGAAATGGTGGTTGTCACAGAGCTCTCGCGTGGTCTTGGTCGAAGAATTCTTTATTACAACGATGACCACTTCGCTGGTATTGTGACTTTCCGCAAACCCCGTGGCTTAGCAGGACTGCCGTCCGTGCACAATAGGTTAAACAGCAGCAAGTCTAAAGAGTTACGTTATTCACCAAAACAGAACATTGAAGACAAGAAAGACAGTTCCCAGCAATACAAACTTGCCAATAAAACAGGGAGCTTACGGTGGAAGATTAATTGATTCAAGATTACGGGAGCTGCACATATTACGGCAATTTAGGAACTAAGCGCTTTCACGAAAAGTTTTACTTTGTAAATAATCTAGAATTATATGTGGTGCATAGAGGTTATTTGAGAAGATAATAGATTACTACAATCTCTCAGAGAAACAAAAACAAAACGAGCGCCTTGCAATACCCAAAATGGACGTGAACTGGCTTTTACTGCTTTTTACGATCCTACGGAGCGAGAACAGCCGTAGATCATAGAGGCATTTTTGTCTTTTAGTAAGTATTTATTTGTACCATAAACAAATTATTTCTGTCTAATGTCGACCGTTTAAGTTTGCGGTTGATACTGTGTAGACTTTGTTCTCTTATTAGCGTTTCGTACTCCGTCGTCAAACTGAAAGCCAGCCGATCCCGTAATGCACGAAATTAAGGAGTTATAGTGACAAAAAGCCAAATAGTTAAAGCGATTTGCATCTTCCATAACGCTTTAATATTCACTTTGAACAGCTTGGTGAAAACGATAAGATCTGGCAAATGACTAAATATGCTCAGGTATAGAGTTTCGAAATTTGGGTGCAGTGAAGAAGATCATCCTCTTGTAATAGTTGAATTTGGTACAACGGTACAACGGTGGGAGGTCAGAACAGAGAAGTGTCCGGGTACAATGGCGAAACTTAAGTAAACCCGATAGGTAGGATGAAGCTTGGTTGTGGAGGGTCTTGTAGGTAAGGATTAGGATCTAGCAGCCACGATCAGCCGAGCCGCAGTATTCTGTACTTTTTGTAGTTTAGCAGGTTAGCTGGGAGGCAGGCCGTAGAGAAGACTGTTGCAATAGTCGAGGTGTGGAATGACGAGTTCTTTACCGATCGCTTGAGTGTGTCAGGGGAAGAATGATTATGTTTTAAGAATAATGTAAATTTTTATATAGATGGAAGAAATATTGTCAATTAGGCCTAAAAACCCAGTTGAGGAAGGTTTAATAAAAGTATGTATGTGTGACATAAAGAAGAAGAAGGCTTTCCTGAGTCTTGTTCAAAGAATTCAAAAAAACCGTCTGCTGCGCTAGTATTGGTCGGCATGATCTAAAGTTTGCTTGCAACGGCTGCAGAACTTCGTTTGCGTTTCATTTTTATGAGCTTATGTGCTTCCGGTCAGCAGAGAAGCGTAGGAAAAACCGCTTCTCAGACGTTTTTGTTGAGTTAGCGAGAAGAACTATGTGCGATTACTATTTTGAAGAAATCTGAGGATATATTTAGCGCTTTCAGTTTAGATTTCTTAACGCCGCGGGCTTAGTAGTTTAAGTAGCCATGACTTGGACATTTCCTTGTATTTTCTTTGTGTTTCCGCCTAGATTAATCAGTTTCGTAAGCCTTTTTTTTCTTGCTGATTTTCATTCATAGTTCGAACCGCTGTATATGAATTACCGCTGTATTACTGCCATACTACCACGTTATACTGATTGTGTTTTATGAGTAAACCCAAATGAATTCATCTAGCGAGTACAAATTACTGGGTCACAAATAAACCTCTAGCGCCTGACATAATCTGTCGGTGTGTTATAGTTCGAAACTATGCTGCTCAGTGTCGGAGTATTATCGCCGTTGTATGAATGCACTATCGCCGTCAAAGGAAGTATTATCGCCGTTGTAATTTGGAATTTATTGACATTGGAAAAGGTACTGAATCAATATATTTGTATACCCTTGAAATAGAGATCAAACCAAATTACATTTGTGCTGTTGTTTGGTTTATTTGCCGTAAATATGTCTGGAGAAGAAATTATTGAAAACGTTGAACAATCTAGTGAAAATTGCCCATCCCAAGTCACGTCGTGCCTCAGCAAAGGCGGCAGTAACAAGAATTATAGCAGATGTGGATAAGCTAATGATCTTTGACACTAATCTTGTGGCGGTAAAGATCGAAAAGTAGAGTTTGATCATATATTGCCAGAATTTGCCAAGGCCCACAATGCTTACGTCGATCGACTTACAAATGATGAAAAACGTTTTGAGGCAGACGAATATTGGCAGAAGGCTGTTGCACCGGTCAATGAGTTCAGCGAGGTGTTGGTCTTTGGATTGCCGAGTTGCAGGATCAAGACAATGATGATCGTAATGATGAACATAATGTTAAGTATATTGAGGATAATAACGAACCAGACAATAATGAAAATGAAGAAAACAATGCAGTGGACACTGGAAATGAAAATGAAAAAGAAGAACAGTTACAATATGAACAATCGCATATTGAAAAAACATTACAGCATTATGTTGCCCTTGAAGCTAAGGTGCAGGCTGTCAAGCGACAACAAGCCCTTGAGATGAAGGCTTTCGAGCTCGAGAGCCAAGAGCTTGAAGAGCGAATGAAACTAGAGCGTAAAAGGATCAAGTTACAAATAGAGCTAGAGAGGCGACACAATGTTTTACAAGAGGAAATGATGCAAATGAAAGCTGAGTTAGCCCAACTAAAGATGAATACTGAAACCAAGGAAGATGCACATACTGAAGCGGCATCGAAAGTTGCCTAGGTAGATCTGCACTTCACTCACTCTACACCAAATGTACTTACACCAGCAGATGTATCTAAACGGAAGCGAGACCTACAGCCACCACCTCCACAGCCCAGTTATCAGTTATTTGGAAGAGCTCAACATACTCCACAGTTTAAACCTTGTGATGCAAAGACACGGCAATCATCCTGGACTCCTTTGGCCTTCTATAGAGGGGACTCCATCTCTCAGCATGCACCAACTGTTACTCTTGCAGATGTGCTTCAGCAGGTGATGAACGACACCAGAATGTACCAACAGTCGCTTGTAGATAACCTCCAGAGACCGATTTCGATGGAGGCTCTTTGAAATATTGGCCCTTTGTCAGAGCATTTGCTAATGCTGTTGATAGCAAATCAGACGATGATGGTTCTAAATTGAACAGCCTTGTGCAATTCTGCACCGGAAAGGCGAAATGTTTACTGCAATGTTGTCTTGCGAGAAAGCCCACGGCAGGGTATAAACTTGCATTGGAGCTCCTTAAAGAACGCTTCGGTAACAATGATGTCATATCTCAAGCTTGTATAGCCAAGATACTTGATCGACCAAAAATTAAGGACCGTAGGTTTCCAGACCTTCACTGATGAGCTCCGAACCTGTAGAGAAACTTTGCTCACTATCAGCTACCTAAATGAACTTGAGACCCGCCGAAGCCTATGCCAGATAATGGAGAAGTAGCTGAAAGTAAACCATGCCATTAAGTGCAAGGAAAATCGCCCTCCCACTCTTGCTGATGTCATACGTTTGGTGACGGATGCGGCATAGCAAGTCTCCGCTACAGTTTTCGGAAAGGCCCTAGCACCCAAGGAAACTTCAGCCAGGGATGGCAGTGGGAAATCTCAAGATCTTAGCGGGAACGCCACTTATGTCAACCAATCACTTTGCCGTGTGCCTCGCCAAGCGACATATTATCCTAAGAGATGGCACGGGAACTTTATAGAACTTGACGTATCAGACGATACCCTCGCCGATTCTGATTATATTATTGAACCACGCTTGGATTCCCCCAGTGCTCGAAGGTGCGCTGAAGTAGACACCTGGCCTCCCCCTTCAGTTTTACCTTGTGTTGCCGGCAAATTGCGCATCCCAAATCTCTCCAATGAACCTCGCACCTTCCACCGCCACGAGCATTTCTGCCAGGTTATCCCCCCTAGTTATGACCCCGACCGACAAGCAAACTCACGCTATCCTAGCGAGTGTCCCCACCCCCATCCATAGGACACGCCCCACAAGCTCTTCTCTCACAATGTTCGTGTGGACCCAGATTCCCTCCTCTCACTAGCCATAAAGGCTAAATTCTACACCCTAATGAAGAATGCGATAAGGTGTTTGGCCCATCCATCACCGGTTATTACGGTGCAGCGGGGCCGTTCGAGGCTAAAAAAATCGTGGGTCCCACTGAACCACCGCAGCGTAAGGGCCGTCTTCCACAGTACAGCCGAGACAAACTTAACGACTTACAACAAAGCTTGACAATCTAGAGCACTTAGAAGTCTTTAAAAAGGTCACAAGCGTCACCGTTGAATACCTTAACCCCTCGTTCTTAGTGAAGAAGGCCTCTGAGGGTTATCGCCTTGTGAGCGCCTTTGCCGACGTCGGACGATACTCCAAACCCCAGCCGTCTTTGTTACCAGACGTGGACAGTACGTAACGACAAATCGCGCAGTGGAGACACACTATCGTCACCCACCTGACAAGCGCATTTTACCAAATACCCTTAGCGAAAGAATCGATGAAGTACTGCGGTGTAGCCACTCCATTCCATGGTGTCCGTATCTTCGCTCGTACTGCCATGGGGATGCCCGGGCCAGAGATTGCCCTCGAGGAGCTCATGTACCGTATCCTAGGTAACTTGCACAGGACCGGTATCATTTCAAAGATAGCAGATGACTTGTACTGTGGAGGTAATTCTCCAGAGTTGTTACTGAACAACTGGGCCCTGGTCCTGCGCGCACTCAGCAATTCCAGCCTTTACCTGTCAGCATCTAAGAAGGTGATCAACCCAAAGTCCATGACGATTCTAGGCTGGATTTGGACTCGAGGAATGCTCCAGGCAAGTCCCCATCGCATTTCCACCCTCTCTTCTTGCGCCCTTCCAAACAAGGTCAGCGATATAAAGTCCTTTATCGGCGCGTACAAGGTCCTCTCACGCGTGGTCCCCCACTGCTCTTGTGTACTTGAGCCCTTGGACGCCGCTATCGCAGAACAATAATCACAAGAAGACATCTCCTGGACAGAAGACTTGAGCAACGCCTTTCGTCTTGCACAGAAAGCCTTGACTGGCAACCGCACCATCGGTCCTCAGACCAACTCTGGATCGTAATCGATGACGCTGTGAAGAGGCCAGAAATTGCAGCCACACTATACATCACACGCACAAAAAATTAGCGGTGGCCAGATTTTTCAGTGCAAAGCTCAAGGCCCACCAGCTAGAGTGGCTCCGGTGTGAGGTAGAAGCTGTTGCAATATCTGCGGCAACTAAGCATTTCATCCCTTATATTATCCAGTCACTGCACCGCACATGTGTTCTAACCGACAGTCGACCCTACGTTCAAGCTTTCGACAAGTTCTCCGCCAGCCCACGGATCTCTACGTTCCTATTCACAGCGAGCCGATTCCAAGTTACTATGCAGCACGTAGCAGGCGCAGCCATTCTCCCCTAAGAGTCGCCAGCCGCAACGCATCTGATTACGACGACTCATCCTGTCAGGTAAAACACACAGAAGAATCAGTGGTCCGACTGACAACAGTAGCGGATTTCCTCTCGGGTCGTGCTAAGCTGCCATTCACAAGCAGAAATGCTTGGCGCTCATTGCAATCAGAGTGTCCCGACCTCCGGCGCACCCATTCCCATCTCCTACAAGGAACTCGGCCATCCAAAAAGGTAATCAACATCCAAGATGTCAAAAGGTGCCTAAGCGTTGCAACAATAGCCTCAGACAGCGCTACTCGTTGTCAGGTAGGACGAACCCTTAGTACCCAAACGCCAGTGCATAATAATCCATCAACAAGTGCTGGACGGAGTTCTGACTGCTATTCACCTCCAACTCAGCCACCCCACAAGCAAGTTATTTCTATGCACTCGATCTCGACAAGGCTATCTTCCGAGTAACAGATGGGTGCCACACATGCGCCACGCTCAAACATGCACCCCGTACCACAACGGAACAGTCAACTTCACATCACCCACCAGTAGTAGGCGTTAGCTTTGCTGCGGACATCCTAAAGCGTGAGCGACAGCTAATCCTTGTTATGAGAGAATGTGTGACTTCCTATACCGTAGCTTTACACGTCGAAGACGAGAAACATGGCACCTTGCACGATGTCCTTATCCATCTGTGCGTAAAGCTTCGACCACTTGACAGTCTCCATGAAGTAATATGCACTGACCCTGCACCCGCATTCAAGGCCCTCGTGAACGATGGCATTCTCCATCACCACAGGATCACTTTGGAACTTGGTCATGCTAAGAACGCAAACACGAACCTGGTTGGCAAGAGGGCAGTACAAGAGTTAGAAGAGGAGCTGCTCAGATAAGAACCAAGAGGAGGCCCAGTGACAAAGACAATGTTAGCCATCGCTACAGCTCAACTTAATTCCAGAATCCGCTCCGCTCACGCGGCCTGTCAGCCAGGGAGTTGTTGACCCAGAGAGACCAATTCACCAGCAATCAACTACCTTTCTCTGACCAAGAACTCATCCACCAGCAACATGAGCACCGTCTACGCAACCATTCCTACAGTGAGAAAGCCAAAGCGCCCCTCGGTAAAGCTAACAAGACCCCATCCGTGGCTGTAACAAATGTCGTTTACTTGTACACAGACCGTAACAAAGCCCGCAGTAGAGATCGCTACCTGGTCACCGCTGAAGAGGGTTCCTGGTTAAATAATACTCACAAATTCGCCAACTTGCAACTGAATAATAACAACTATCGGGTTAAGAAAAACGGCTGTTACAAGGTAGAGCCATGTATCCCTGACAGTAGCCGCACAGACAATGCCTCATCAGATCGGTCCAACGGCGAAAATCCAATGGACATCCCGACAGTAACTTCGCCTCCAGTCCCTCCTGTTGTTCTGCCAGAGATAGCTAATGTTCCCTACCATGATGAACAAAACGTCATAGCATCACCTACGGGTAGCGTTGACGCCACCTCCAGTGGAGCCCCAAACCACATGACCGATGGCGACAGAGTTCTCCTGAAACATTCTACACGAAAAAGACCACTCCTCAACACTTCTATGTCTACGTTTCGGAATTCTGATGAACATACACATACAAACCATGCCCTTAGCAGTGTACTAACAAATTATACGCTGTTACCACTGTGGTTACATACCATATTACTTATTGAACATGCCCGTTTTGATCCGTTAACTGGGCTTACTTACTTCGTTTTGTTAGCTCCGAACTGTGTAGTTTTGTACTTGTTATATGCCATACAGCAGTAGTATGAGCTAACGTAGCTGCATTGACAGCCCCCCTTTTTTAGTTTACGTGTTAAGAGAAAAGGAAGGTGGTCATGCCAGCGAGATGCTATTCAACGGAAGTGTTTGTTACGTGCATGCGCTGGCTGATTTTCTATCTTGTGTCGGCCATCTTTCGATAGTTACTGTTCTGAATTCCTGCGAGTATATCTTTACTCTGGTGTTGTCTCAAACGAACTTTGTGCAATCGGAAAGCTGGTCATGCGAGGGGATAGGATAGCTGTTCCTTAGACTTTTAGAGATAAAGTATTAGAGGCTGCACATGCGAGGCATCAGGGTATGTGTAGGTCAAAGAGCAGAACTAGGACAAGGTTTGGTGGGCCAAAATGGACAATTACGCGGTGAAATTTGTGGAAGTCATGCAATGGATGTCAGGTGGTTTGACAGAACTATGCATGCACCAACACAACTCGATCAGCTGAACTGCTTCATTGACAGAGATCCAAGGAACATTGTTGGCTCATGTCGTATACTTAAAATATTATAGTCTTAGCTTAGTGTTTGGCAATGTAACATCTTGCAAGAACGTTCAACCGTAAAATAAAGGTACGATCTCTTGGTATTTCGGCCCCACGAGTGATTCCCTAAACGTGGGTTAAGTTCAATGGTGTCCTACAATAACCCCGTTAAACTTATGGTAGTTTTTCTCCGCGTTCAGATGTCCCAATAAGCTGCTCGCATCTCTGAGCCGTTTGTAAAATGCTCTTCTTAGTAGACAGTACTACTCACTTATTAGGCTCCAAAAAGTGCTAAAGTTTGTTAATTATGGCGTGTCAGAGCTCGTGTAACAAATTATGCTTTTTTTCCTCCAATTGTGTCAAAGTATGCTAGCACAATCCGCCAAGGCCTAGCCACAAGCTAATGGTGAGGTGGAACGGCGAAATCACACTAAGAAAAAGCTCTAAAAGTTACTGAGGTTGAGCGTAGAAATTAGGAAGAGTTGCAAAAACTTATTTTAGCCTATCGTTCAAGACTGCACGGGAAAGGAGTTTAACACGTGCACCAATCTCCCGGAGTTGAGGAGGGGGAGGAGAGGGAAGAGGGACCTTCTTGATGAGAGTATGAGGGATTGTTGCTGGGAGAAGAAGCTGCTACTCCAGAGCTACGCAGGACGGGCTAACGTTGTAATGTACTGGTCAGCGGTTATGCTGAAGCACGTGAGTTAGGTAAAAGAAGTGTGTATCGTTCGAGCCTACACGGGACTAATGGAACGACACCAACACTTTTGATGTTTAGAAGGGAGTTTAACACCAATCTTCCTGAGTTAAGGGTAAGGGGACCTTCTTGATGAGAGTATGAGGGATTGTTGCTGGGAGAAGAAGCTGCTACTCCAGAGCTACGCAGGACGGGCT
>JAOBRD020667255.1:0-14931 GCA_027575215.2 Hydrozoanthus sils
AAACCGTTCTCAAACCAAAGCTATACTAGTCCCTTGCATGGAGGAACGGTTTGGCGGTTTTACTCAAATTTCTTCTTGTTGAAATATCTTTTTCAACTTCCTCACTATCCAACAAAAGTTTAGGTTAAGTCCTGCCTTAAGAAGTATGGTTATCAATAATTTAATGTAACAACAACGAATGATCTGTTGAAGAGAGATGAAGAACGTAGCCAAGCTTTGCCTTTGTCTCGTCTGCGTGATACTTGTTGCCATCATCCGTTGTTCGAGAGCTGAACGGTCGGTGGTCATCCTTCAGGGACCTGTGCTAGGAAACGTTGAAAATTTAACATGCAGTCATTGCGGTGAGTAAGAATTCGGGTAGCTTAAGGGACTCCCATATGTCGTCGGACGGGGGTGCTCGTCGTATCTTTTAGGCGTTAAAATTCGGGTTCGAGGTATCTTTTAGAGTATAAACGAAAATTTTTCCAGAAAACAGTACTTTTTGAGCTTTTGCGTTTTTTTTTTGGGGGGGGGGGGATGGGGATTAGGTTGAAGATTAGCCCCTAGCAGAAGCTGGTATTTGTTTATACAGCTGAATCGACTTTCGGATAAAGTGTCTTGCTCAATGTTCTTATCGGGGCCTAGAGTTGGAATTTTGGAACTATAAGTCGAACCCTTTGTCCGCTCAACCCTCTTTGACAGATTAAAAAATACGTGAAAGTTAGTCGAAAGGTATTAGGAATTCATACTAGTTGCAGCTCGATACAAAATAGTTCTAACGATACTGTCTAGATAAAATTTGTTTAGCGTTACAGATTTGGTGTGTTCGAGGTCAATTTTAAAACCTAAAGATGACAAAAGTGGCAATTCTTATGTGATCGTGTGAATATTTGACATACATAGTCTATGTCTGAAGTCTGTTTTAGTTCATAAATTACGTAAATAAAATTTAGCGTTGTAGAAGATATGGGGATTCACCATTAAAAATATAGTCTCCCATGGAATAGTTTTTTGAAAAAAATGCTTATAAATGCGTTGTGGCTGAGGATCGTTCAACTGAAATTTATGGCATAACATAAAAAGCTTAAAAACATAACAGTGCAAAAAAGGTTGAAATTATTGTCTGTAAATATTAAAAACTTCGCATCTTCACTATGCTATATTTTACTACAGTAAAATTTTCGTCGGAAAACAAAAATAGAATTTAAAAAACATTCAACTTATCCGATGAAAGCCTTCATCAAAATGCTTATGGTGAATCAGATTGACAATGATCAAAATTTGTGTTGTAGGTGGTTCAGACTCCAAAGTGAAGTTTGAGGTCTCCTATGAACAGACTCGACCGTGGAAACCGTTCGGATATCATTTTAAGTTCCGCTTCACACCAAGTACGGTGATCAGTGATGATTTATTTACTTATGTAAATATTCATATAACATGATCTTGCTTCCGCGCCTCGACGACCATCCATCACGTGAAATAAAAAAGTACAAAAAATGAGTTACAGATAAAAACAAGATCATTAACTGGACTACAACTGACTAAACTAGACATTACCTGACGAAACTGGACAAATTTAGATTAAATTTGACTGATCTTAACATTTCTTAGCTGTACTAGACTTGGCATCGATGTGAGATAGCACCAGACCTGGTTAATTAATAAATGGCGTTGAGAGATGTTTTAAAGACAAGATTGGACCAATGTTTTACTTCTTCGATCTCTTTTTTCCAAGGAGTCGACGTGTTTGCTCTATATACATCATTTTTGGTGTACCTTGATGGAACACTGATATTTTCTCGCATTAAGGACCATTCCATGAAGAGAGCGTGTCCTACTTTAGCGCCAGGATTTGCATGTCCTTGCTTTACTAATGGTAATAACCTATAATATTGTGACTTGTGTTTAATGCACTATTAGATCCAGATCCATCATTCCTTCCATTCTACTCTCAAAAACAAAACTATTTTTGGCCCCCATGATAAGCCGGGGGAGTACTTCTGTCGGTATGATAGGGGTTATTGTTCGTATTTTACGGCAATTTGAGGGGTACCGGCTTTCAATTCAGAAAAATGTCAAGGATATTTTAGAAAAACGGTTATTTAGGGGTGAAGAAATAAGAAGAACTTGTTTTTCCCTTATTTTCTTCGAAATCGATGCTGTGAGGGTTTTTTTAGGGTCGAAATTCTTTACGTCTTGGTGTTATTTTTTTAAAGTTTCCCGTCATGTATCCCTACCCTTTTTGCCTCGAAGCTTCATGAACACGTTCAAAAGTGAGTTACCTAAACTGCTTAATTGCCTATAACACAAACATTTTTTCTCCACTTAAATACACTTGGAAACTAAAGACATTAAGGGAAAAACGTTTTCATTCGAAGTTCGCGTTTTGTTGGTTCACGACCGCGTTTTTGAGGGACTGGCCAGGTTATGACGCCATTTCTGACGTCTCTGGATCAAAACAACAAAATGGATATGAATGATTCAAATAGTTTTGATTCTGAATTGATTTAAACTCTTCATATAACTTTTAGGGTTTTTTTTCTTTGTGTTTAAGATGAGCAGGTTAATGTCAGGGATGACGTCAGTACCCTGCCCCGAACTTGCTAAAGTTGAGGTGCCCAAAACCTTTTTTTTTCTTTTCTTATTGAAAAACTCAAATTCTGAAATAAACATCAACGATTCCTTTTTATTTAAACAAAAACGCGACTTTTTTTAAAGGTTTTGAATCTACACTTATTTGGGCAATTCCTGTCGCTGATCTTAAGGACGACAGGCTCACTGTGACGTAGATTAAAGAAATGGCGTTGCGTCGCATCAAAACAAATAATTCTGCAGGATCGAAGGAAGAAAGTTTTGAATAAACAGCGAAAATCACGCTGCAACACAACTTTCCATCTCGACTGTTATGGTTGTACGAGGAGCAGTGTTCCCTAATCTACATAATATTGACGTCACATCCTTAGGTTACGTCAACGAATTGACTCTGCGTTTGGTATACCAAAATGGCGGCGATTTTTAATGTTTTTTAAGACTGGCAAAACGTTCATGTTTTGATCAAATCAAGTTTTTTTTCTTTGAAATGTTCATTTTTACACGCGCACTTTTAGATAAGAAAACAAAAAAAGAAAGATAGTGGGCACTTTGAGAAAATCAATACATAAAAATTTCACTGAGTATCGACATTTTCTTCATTCGCTGAAATGACCAAACCATGATAAATACAACTGATGCTTACTCTCAGTAGAAAGAAGAAAGATGACAAAACATACCAGAATGTTAAAACTTTGTGTTGTTTTATTCCTTTGTTAGAAACTTACAGCGGAGAGGGAAATAACAGAAGAAGGTTCAACTACTTTATTCCAACGGTAAGTTATCACGAGCCCTATATACGGGCCCTTTTTAGAGCTACATAAGAACACGGAAAGTTTTCAAAGAAATTCAAAGCAACTTCAATGACTCAGAGCTCGCTGACTATTCTTTTTAAGCAAATTTGAGTTTAAAAGATGTTATCAAAAGGCCAAAAGCTGTGCACGTTGTTAAACTCGAGTTAACTATAGCGGAGGTGTTGGCGTAGCGGTAAGATCTCTGCCTCCCAATCCTGAGGTCCGGGTTAGATCCCCGGCCTGGTCGACCTACTTTACCGCTTCTGGGGTCGGTAAAATGAGTACTAGCATACATGGACCTCTTTGAAGCGGCTGCCTGAGGCGCCGATATATGCTTCCAGTCCGCCGAAGGTAAACTGATCACTGTAAAGCGCTTTTGAGCATTCATATTGAAAAGGCGGTATATAAAAGCACAACTTTACCTTTAGCTCAATAACGCCTAATCGTTGTTTCTAAAATAAATATTCTACTCATAAAGAACACGCACATCCATATCAACTACATTGTCTACGTCTCGAGTTTAGAGGAAGCACAAAAATTTAGAAAATCTTTTCACAGCAACAAAATTTAGCCATAAACTTTTATCAACAAACTATGTTTAACAAATCCGCATCGTCCAATTCAGAATAAACGTGTCGCACTTCTTGCATATTGTGTTGCTCTTAGTAGAAATCACAAACAAAATGAGTGTAATCACTTCCTTTCAGAGCCATGCAAGGCGAGGGTCACTTATGCATCTTTCTGCAAATTTTAGGAACATTTGGGTACTTTGAAAATACCAAGCAAGTAATATGTAATATCGCCTAACACACTAATAGGCTCTTTAGGGGTCACGTGACCATATCTATATTAAATCAAGCAACTATGACAGAACGCTATCCAGAAATGGAAAGCGTTGGTTGACATTAGTACAACTTCAGTTATTGTCTTCAGATATGTATAAGGTGGCAGGCAACGTAAAATAGGGAATTTTCTAAGGATTTGTATGACTGGAGATAAAGCCTTGCTCTCAGGTAACATTCTAACTTACATTTTCTTTAAAAAAAATTGATTTTATATTTTCTGCAATTTTTAAATACTTAACGTCGAGACTTGAAACTAAACCTTACAACTAAAGTTGACCTGCTCTTTCCGTTTCTAAACAAAATTTTGTGATAACTAATTGATTTATCCCTTTCTTGCCCGTGCTTTTTGGGGATGTCACAGCCTGGAGGGGGGGGGAGATTCCGCCCCCCCCCCCCTTTTTAACTTTTTTACTATTCATCCTGGAGTGATGATTTTTTGCACAATTGGTAATCACAATGCGAACTACCGATTTTTGGAGTTAGGTGAGCTAAATTACTAATGACGTCTTAATGACGTCATTGAAGATGCTTACACTGATATTTTTTGTTATATTTAGTACAGAACGCAGACATTTATTAACAACATGAAAGAATGTATTTTGCTAACTTAAGTTGCAACATCCTTTCAATTGGGAAATGTTACAGCCATAAAAATTTCTTTGTGATGTATTGATGACGTCATACATAACATGTTTCTTTTATGTTTTTGTAGATAGCTACAACAGTGAATAAAGTTGCTCAAAATGGATCTGAATTTAATATGTGAATAAAAATCTACACTAGCATATTATTTACAAACGAAACTTTACACGCAGGTTGAAAAAAATAGTAAAATAATAGAAAATTTGAAAAATAAAAAATACCCATAATGCATTGTTTGAGAATTGATTGGCTTGTTTGCTGCAAATCTTGAAAACAAACTTGGACTTGTAAGTTTTGATTAGTATACACTTCCAAAATTGTTATTGCGTCGTACCTAAGCATCTAAAACAAGGTTATTTTGAAAATGCGAAAAGCGGCCTTTGACATTGTGGTTGCCATGGCAACAATAATAAGTAGAACACAGCGAAACATATAGCAAAAGATTGCCAATAAAATTTTAGGAAAAGTCACAAAATTTCAGCATCGTACTGCCATGCATTCCAAAGTTATTCTTAAAAATATACCACGGGGGGCGGAATCGCCCCCCCCCCTCCGGGCTATATATAGGGTTAAGGTAGTTGTGGTCACGTGACCTCTAACTGCAAAGGGCCAGTTAGGAGGGATGCTTAAGTCAACGTTGTTTCCGGACACTAGTTTGGGTTCTCCGGCCGGTGACATAATTGGTAAACAAACCTTTTTTTTTATCATAATTAATCAAGAACATGAAGACCATCACAGAAACAGAGTAAAATAATGTGAACTTGTTTATCCCTATCACTGTGTGTATACACAACGAAATAAAAACTTCTTTTACAACGAGATTTGGAATTAGAACTGATTTGGGAGAAAATGGTGGAAGAGGAAAAAACGGAAAGAAACGGGGGGGAGGGATGGGGTGGAAAGGAGCAGACACACAAGAGGGGTAAAGATAAGACGTCTTTAATATGTTTTTTTTTCCCTTAAAAACTAACAAAACTCTTCTCTTTCACTGCAGGGTAATTATGAAGTAAAAGGGGTTCTTAGAAACCATGAAGGAGTTTTGCTTTTAGGTGTTTGTTGCAAATGGCATCTTGTGAGAGATTTATACGCGGAGGTGAATGATCACAGCGGACGAGTTTACAAGAAAACTATCATTCTTGATTGAATTACTTCAGCAACGTACTACAGAAGCGCTAGAACTAAGCGCAGAAAAATCGTTTTAGTTCATTCCAAGATATGCACGCTGTCTAGAGTTGTTACATAAGAGAGAGTTTTAATATTAAATTGCGTTTTTTTAGACCAAAAAGACAAAGTGTAGCCCGCCATATTTTGTATCGCATTGATCATTGCGATCATGATGACCATATTTATAGTCTTACGTTTGAAAGCAAATTTAGCCATAAAAGCTAAAATGTTTGTGTGTATAAACTTGCACAAATCGTAATTAATTTATTCTGCTTTGTCCGCCTTGTCTTTTTAGAACAATCAAAAGGCACGTGTCCTGGGTACGAGCCTCTGTATAAATATTCGATAATCTTGAATAATACATTAGTCAGTTAAAGTGTTAGTTTCAATGTCAATGAGAATAGCTTAGCCAGATAATTGTTATTCGAATATTTGGCTACAATGGTGCACTAATCTTACCTAACAAAGAATAAAACTGTAGAACTCTTAAAGATACTTTTTTCTTCCTGTAAACGTATTTCGGGAGATATTAAATGAGATAAAATTTGACATTCGGTATGTCTTAAGTGTGTCCTGCATTTTCCTATTATGTTGTTGAAGTCACATCAAAAACAAATCGAACAATATGTGTTATTTACTCGTATTTTATTTACCTAAACATTTAAGTCTCTGTTGTGTTGTGCCTGACCTGAATCATTGCTGTTTTCCTCTCACAAAGAATAAAACTGCAGAACTCTAAAAGCAAACCTTTTTCTTCCTGTAAACGTATATCGGGAGATGTTACTAAGATAAAAATTGACATTTAGTATATCTTACATTTCTTTTGTATTTTCCTGTTATGTTGTTGAAGTCACATCAAATTAAAAACAAAACAAACATATGTTTATTTTCACGTTTTTGTTTTTCTTACACATCTTAGCAGTCGCTATTGGGTTGTGCTTGACCAATCAAAGCTGTTTTTCTCTCACAAAGAATAAAGCTGCATAACTCTTAAAAAAACTTATTCTTGACATTTGGTATATCTTACATGTCCCCTGTATTTTCCTGTTATGTTAATAAGGTCACATTTAATTAAAAACAAAACGAACAGTATATGTATTATTTTCTCGTTTTTGTATTTTTTTATTGTTTCAGTCGCTTTGTGTTTGACCAGCCAATGTTGTTTTAGCGATATTTATTACCATATAAGTGGGTATTACAGTTCTGCTTAGAAACCACAGCCTTTTAACTCGTAGTTACTAATCTTCTAATCCTGATTTCAAATCTCTCACAATATTTCCTTTGCAACTCAGACACAGCAATACAAGATGGTCTTGGTTTCTCAAGATGTTTTTTTATCTCGTATCGACCCTGCAAAAGAAAATAGACTCAGTTTTAATTCTTTGCTGTAACAAAGAAGCATTTGAGTCATTCAAAGGAACCAGGGTAAACTAATCGAATCGATGCACTTAAAAGTTCAATGTGCTTGGTGTAATCTTACACGCCTCTGGGACTTTTAAAAATTCTTCTTTTCCTTGTACATGCATTTTACCAACCCAAGATCTTTTGTGTGGTAAATGTAGTCGCCACTTTTTAAAGTTATAAGTAGTCTTTAGCTGTGTTTATCGCAGCGCGACTTTAGTAATCGATAACAACACATGAAGTGCTATACACTCATTGTGATAATCTAAGGAAGAATGTATTGTATCGTTGTAAAAGCAAAATTTAATTTGGACTAAGAACAGTTATCATTGTTTGTATTTACTGTTGTTATCATTATCATTATCAATATAGTTATTGTTATTGTTCTTATTATTATTCATATTATTATTATTATTACTTTTGTTATTGTTGTTTTTGTTTTCATTTTTACATATGATTATTATTGTTATTAACTATATCTAAAATCAAAAGTAATCACGAGCCTAACAGAACTATTTTAACTATGCAAGTGTTGGCTAGTTTAAACTTTTCAAAAATAACATTCCAATGCTTCTGATCTTATAATCATCCATTTCCGTAGTCGTGACGTCAGTGTCGGTTGCCCTGAGTCTTAAAATGAAGATAGGTCTTAGATAAAATCCTTGCTCCAAATTGAAGCTCAAAGGGGGTTATTTCAATTGGAAAGGGATTCGTTGCTAGTTTAAAAGTTTAGTCTAAGTATTTTAAATAATTTTAAATGCTTTTGAAAAAATGATAAACGTTGTCGTCAGATTGTTACAGCAAACGGAATGTGGAATTTCTCAAATCATGTTTTGGTGAAAAAGGGGGTCTTTAATGTGCTGTATAAATGCGCCATAAATTTCAACTACAATCAATCTATGGTTAACTTGGTTCTCTATAAGTTGTCATTAATGGGCTACCTGTGGTTGTGGTCGTTGTCGACCAGGCAAATTTTGATCTCAATATTTTATTCCTTGCGGCCCCAGCTCAAGTACATTTTTGGACCCTGGACTCACAAGATTCAATTCCTGCTCCGGCAATCGTGGTGAGGGAAAAAGACAGAAATTTTAAATTGTTGGGAAAAAATCTAATTCTTACGCTCAAATCATTTACAAACGCACACTGTCTTTAGCGGTTGCCCGACACCAAAAGGTGGTCATGAGCGTACATGAAAGGCTCGTTTCGCAAACTCAAAGAAAACATCGAAGCAAACAAATGAGGTACTAAATGAGAAACTCGCAAAGCAAGAGTTTAGAATCTAGTTCAGGTTACAAGTGATCAAACCAACTCGCGATCGCCATTTTGAATTTTGGAAAGAAAGATTTCAGCGGCCGAACGAGCAAGTATTTTTTATACTGACATTTGACTATTACGTGGTTGTTTTAATTAAAATTGTTTTTCTTCAATTTTGTTTAAATCAATAGTCGATTTGTAGTTGTTGAAGTATCACTTTAGTTACGTTAATGTTACTGCGAAAACTTTGTATGTCACCAGGTGAGATTTATTACATTGATCAGTATTAGTGAAAACAAAACACAGCAAGAGGTTACTCCGTTACCTGACTCGGGAAATTACTACCGTATAATCAATGATTTTGAGGTATATTGAAGTTGAGAATATTCTATCTCACTCATCCTCCATTTGGGATGAGGGTATGAAAATCGCCAGCAACTAATCTGAACTAGTACATTTATATTTTGATATACGAGATTGTTCATATCGTGTTTATCTGCTTATAACATTTCTTATTTCTGCTAAGATGAGGTTGTCTTTTCTTGAAAGAAAAAAAAAGAAAATAGAAAAAAAAAACATAAATTGTTTCAAGTGAAAATGAAATAAAAAAAGGAAGATGAAATTGACTCGACACGGCCTCGCACCCAAGACCTTTTGCTTTTAGGGCAAATGCCCTAATCACTAAGCTACGATCTTGCTGCCTCGCTCGACATGAAAAAAAATCAACTAGACGCCATCGCCCAAGTAAAATGTCTCCGAGGCCTCTTTTTAAATTAAATTGCATGCAGTTAAGGTTGAAAAAAATATAAAAGATAACTTTCTTTGTTTTATACGATTTTCTTTAGCTGCAAAGCAAACAATCAGTATACCTGGCGAGGTCAAAATCGAACTCGCGACAGCAAAAAGCTAAGCTTTCACTTTGAAAAAGTTTTTGCGTGTCTAACTAGCTGACAGTAACGCCGCATCTGATAAATCAATGGGATGCTTTAGAGGCAGCAGTGACTATGTAAACAGCCACATGGATGTATGCGACAAGGGCTACGTGACAAGCAGGTAGCCCAGCGAACGCCTTTACGGCGTCTAGTTTCATTTTATAATACGAAGTGAAACTTTACCAGAGGCGTTGGTTTTGAGTCAAAGTTATCCGTAACACCTTCCCCTTCGTATGTTTCTGGTGAAAATAAGAATAAAAGAAGTAAAAATTAAAGTTAAAATATGTTCAGAAACATAAAGTAATAAAAGATACAACAGAACTTAATAAATTAAATATTTCTAAGTGAAGTGGATTTTAGTATTCTCATCTCTCAATTCAACTTAGCCCTACAAGCCTCATTTCTTAGGTTAAATTTCCTTGACTCTTATGGACAATCAAAGGGCCATCTATAGCTTAAGAGGGAAGATGATAGTCATAGTACTTCCTTACAACCAAATTAGGAATTGATTACCATTTGCAAACCAGGGACAAGCCAGTTCTGGAGGGAATCCTGTGGGACACACGCTACTTTTATCAAAGTCTTTGTCAACTGCAAAAAGAAATTTCTCGTCCAGGAAGATCAATGTTGTCGTTTCTAAGGCAGACACGTCAATTCCTTCAAAAAAGATAAAACAACACTAAGTAAGTAAAGGAAAAGGGTAGTTGACGCTCTTATGTGGCGCGACGCACTTACATGAACTTGCAGGTAGTCACTGAGGAAGGCAGAGGTTTCTGCCTAACATGTCCGTAAAACTTGAACTAAAATTTGTCGTGTGCAGTTTTTATCGAGATATACTTTAAGTGTCATTATCTAGGAAACCATTCAGGGAAAAACAACAAAGGGATCGGTAGACTGCTTCGTCCTCTATATGCGGGACACCCAGTATTTGCTCCTTTTAGTTTGCTCCTTAAAGGTTTTTAACTTCCTGCTTCACTGGAAGAAGACGGCTCTATAAGGCTACGTAAATAAGAATTTTTGTTAACGCGAGATTCAAAAACTACCGTTAACTTTTGTGTTGATATGACCATGGCGATCCGTAGCTTTCAATACAATGTATTTACAGCCACTAGGACTTTGAATTGTGACGTAACTTAATCAGTTGCAGTGCCAGATCCCCTCTCGTACATGTATTCATCGAGAGTGGACACTGGCACTGCAACCAAAATACGTCACAATTCAAAATGGCGTCTCCAAGGAAATTTAAACCGTGAATCGGATGAAAATGAATTGCGTTAATTATATGCAAAGAGTTCTAAATTTGTGCTGCTTATATGGACATAGACTTAATAAACGATTCATCTGAGACCAAATTAAAAATTTTATACAGTGAAGGATCCTTTTAAAGAAGCAAAACCATTGTGTCTTTAAAATATTAAAGAGCTCTTTTTATCTTCGTAGACTTCCTCGGATCATAAGCAAAGTTGATTCTTCCAATATTCATTTCGTTATCAGTAGTATGAAAGTGCCAAATCTTTATATTTAAGCGTAGTTTTCGCCATCTTAGCTATCCATCTACTTAGAAATCGAAACTATACTTTCTTCCACGTGCTTAAAAGTGCTTTATTTGTAGATCTTTCCCAGGTTAAACAACAGTAGTTAATCTCATACCTTGAAATTATGAAGACAATACTACGCCCAAGCACAACAATATAGTCTTGTATACATACTTGGGGTAAAGCGGAGCTTGTACTTGAACCGTAGTGGAAAATAGGGTGGAATCTGCTTGAAATTGGCCTCAAGTTTCATGTTCGTGGCGGGAGATTCTGCAGTGTCAAAGAGAAAACATTGGAGGATCGTAAAAGTTTTTATTTTAAATAATTGTAGTTAAAAAAAATATTTTTAATTGCTTAACAAGCTTCTATTTACTGTGTTAATACTGTAGCAACGTGCTTTGGGCTTTTTTATTTATCAATTAAGGTTTTCACAGTTGTGCCTTTGGTTTTGGCCGCAGTTTCTGTTGACCCAAAGGACAACATCAATTTTAGCCTCAGATAAGCGGGACGATCTTTATTCCACAAGATTACAGTCGAAAAAGCGGCTAATTTTCAAGTCACGTTTTCCTTTATCATTTGCAAACAAAGACCTTATAGAAAAGGTTACCGCATGCTCTGACAAAATTTTGCAACCTGACAGTAGTACAATCTTTACCCTCATCTTTTTAGGAGGTGTTTATTTTGCTTTGAAATTTACCTTTATATAAATCCGAAATTGCTAAGCTTTAGAGGTTCTATACCTGCCCTCCAAACATTTATATATCGTTTTGTTCCTCTTAAAAGCCTCGAGGTTTCAGGCCACAGGCACAATGTGTAAAAAACCGTGTTCCAGTCCAGGGCAGTTTCGCAATTCATTTAGGGATTACTAGGGGGGAAACAACGTTTTGAAGAAATCACACTTGCAGCAAAGCAATACAGTGTTCAAGGATGTCATGCTTTTCAAAAAAAAATCCGTTGGTATGAATAAATTTGCTATTTACCACAATAATCGCATGTCCAGTTTTGAACGTTTTTTGTGATAGGTCCCTGAAAGGTGATATGCGGCCGCACTGCTAATGAACAGCGGATGGTAACCAAAACCACAAAACAAACGACAAAGAACTTTGCCGCCTTTCTGTTGTAATATTTTGGCATCTTCCTGCAAAAAAAAAAACACTATCTAAAATATTCCATTTATGAAGTATCTACAATTTCTGTACAGTGACAAATTTTAAGCTTTCATCAAATTTGAAATATCATGTGATTTAAGGTGCCTATGAAACATTGCATTTTTGATAGGCTGTTAAGTGTATTATGATACTATAACCAAAACTCAAATTGGCCATAAAAAGTTAATGGTACAGAAGTACACGAATTTGGGGTTTCTATGTTGGGACATTTTGGAGAATTTATTAGAAACGTGTCCGCGGCGAGTGGCAAAAGCTACCAAGTTTTTTTTTTTTTTTATCAATTCGACAATATTCCCCGAGTGTACTAATGAAAAAGTACAATTAAACAGGAAATGCATTTCGTTACTTTTATGAAATAATAAACAAATACGAAAAACAAAGAGACGCGTAGTTTAATATCAACGTTCAATTCTCCTTACATGTACGATACAGGTAATCTTCAATCATGTGACAACAAAGTTTGAAACTTGATTTTAAACTGTAGCGAATCTTAGTTCCTAGAGAAATTACAAAGAAAGCTTGTTTTCGGAGACATGATATTTTCTTAAAAGCCTTCAAGTAAGGAACGGAAAAAAGTACTGATGAAAATCGTTTGAGACAACTTCGAAATAACCTCGTGTTCGGATTTTGGAGAAAAACAGATTTATTTTGATGTTTTGGATAATGCATCCCAAGGCCATACATGTCGTCGATCTTTACGCTATCTGTAACAAAAGAACTTCATGTGCCCTGGATCTGGATTGGGACAGTATCGCGGCCGCTTGATGGAATACGATGAATAAATGTGACTGCCAATTTCTGAGACACTTTTTTAGTTCCTCGTACTTTTCTCCACTCATATAAATGTAGAATTTAACTAGCTTGCATCAATTGCTTTGTTTTTCGAACTTTGCATACGTAAGTAAATAGCTAGCTGTTTTTCCACTAAACATTCTGTGGGTTATGTCACACGAGAAAACACGAGAAAACACTCTGCTTAAGAAGGAGCCAACTACAAGAACAGAAAGACTTTCAACGATCTCGAGCAGTACATTAGGCGGGAATGCCTTGAAATTTCAGGAATACCACAAACTCCACAAGAAGACACAAGCGAAATCGTCGTTAAAGTTGGAAAACTGATAGGAGTAACTGTCGAGAAAGGCGATATATCTGTCAGCCACAGGCTTCCGATAAAAACATCTTACTCCAATGTTGTCAGGCATAGTCAGCTTATCGACAAGAACCAAAGATAATAGCGAAATTTGTCCGTAGAGACATTTGCGATCAATTCTACGCCGCGAAAAAAAGGCTGAAAAACAAAACTACGAACGATATAGGAATATCAGGCAGCTCAAGAAACCAACGTTTTATTAACGAAAGCCTTAGTCCCAGTAATAAGAAACTTTTTCAGGAATCCTTGAAGTGAAAAGCGAAGAGAATTTTCAATTCATTTGGACACACTATGGACGCATTTACTTGCGCAAAGACTGGACCAGTGCAACCAGAGCTGTACGCAATACGAAAGACCTCGAAAGTATTCGCAGTAACTCAAGCCAGGAGTCAAGCATATCAAGCTGATTATGACCAATTTTTTGATAATGCCTGGAAGACATGCACTATTTACTCACTATAAAGATAAGTAAAATCCTATTGAGTTTAAACATTTTACCACATCATGCCATTTAAGATACAGCTCATATTTGCATATCTGCATCTGTGCATTGTGCATCTAATACAATACCTTACTGCACAAGTTATTGTTCCTCAACACTAAACATAAAATACACACTAATTTCCCTTACATTAATAGATGTTACTTTTAAAAAGATTTATGACTATAGACATCCAAAAACAAAACAGACTAGCAAATCTACCTCGTTTTGAAATTTTATCAAAACTAGATAATATTCCAAATCCTAACAGTTTTGTTATTTAAAGAAACATATAATAGAAGAAGTAAATTTTGGATATTACACTCCTCAACAGTTTAAACATAAAATTTACGACAACGATTCGTATCGTAGAAATAACTTCTCTGTAATTCATTGTAACACACGAAGCCTGTCAGCCAATTATGACGATTTAAACAGGCTGCTAACAGATCTAGCATTTCCATTTAGTATTATTGGCCTATCAGAAACTAAAATTTTACATGACGTTGGTCAATTAACAAACACAGATATTTTTGGATATGATTTCATTTCGCAGACGACTCTTAGTAAAGCAGGTGGAGTAGGCTTTTATGTGAAGCAATATCTACAATATCACGTTCGAGACGACTTATCAGCTCTCACTGAAGAGTATGAATCTCTCTGGCTAGAAATCAGTTGCAGCCACACAAAAAAATATTTTATGCGGCGTGATTTATAGACATCAAAAAGGCAAAACAGAGAAATTCATTGAACATCTCATTTCAGTTATGGATAGAGTCTCGACAGAAAAGAAACTCTGTCTTTTTATGGATGATTTTAAGATCGATCTTCTCAACTTTGATACATGCCAACTATCACAAGATTATGTCAGCATGTTGAGTAGTTATTTCATTCTACCCCAGATTGTACAGTCAACGATCGAGAATTACGGACCACACAGCGACAATAATTGATAATATATTTATAAATTGTGCAGAACATTCTAAGATTAGCGGC
>JAOBRD020667363.1:0-14930 GCA_027575215.2 Hydrozoanthus sils
CTATTAGACTTGTCTCATTGTAATTCATCTAATAAAGGTCTAAAATACAAACTTGAGCGTTTTGTGTCGTTACACATACCAAAATGACTTTTAGCCCTCTGAACTGGACTGTTTTTTGTCTTGTCACGAAAGGTTCAATACCCCGGTTTTCAAAGAAGCAAGAAAACCCATCAAATCTTCTCCAATTCTCAAATATACACTAGTTATGAATTGTTTAGCAAACAAACTAATGTAAAAACCATTTCCCGTTTCTTTTTGTGTCCACATGTTGATATACACACCAACTTACTTGAATTTTGCATATTTAGTTAGGTTAAATCGTGTTTTCGATTTTTCTTGATTTCTTGAAAACTACTGATTTCCAGAAAGATTCGATGATATTTTCGAAAATAGTTCCCCAAAAGTGTCATTCAGACCAAGTATCAAGAATTTCTATTTTTGAAGCAGTGCCGCGGATTTTCGATTTTTAGAGATAGTAGCCTTAAGGACTGAAATAAGAGTGAATTAAGCAATAAAAAGCATTTTCCGTGTATTACAATTTTTTAATTGCACTATAAGAATTGATAAAAAATTTGAAAGTCACGAGCTGTCCGCGACTAACATGTTTTCTACGATAAAAAGCAGTTAGCAATGTGTACACGTGTTTAGTGTGCGACTTATTGAATACCGGAATGGCTGATCTTGTATACCACAGGTTACCTGTAGTCTTAAACTTTCGACAATTGGAATGACCTGATGACGGGGAACAAAGGAATTAAGCCATCCGCTAAAGTTTAATTCTTCTTGTATGTTTTAAAAACATACAAAGTTTTGCTTCAAAGATAAAGAGTATTTAAACACTTCCTGAAGATGCAAATAAGAGCTGACAAGGAGATAACAACACACTGCCGACCAGCAGTTTTCTGCGTTGCTTTGATTTACAACAGTCGGCCAAGGATTAATTGGTTTTGATATCTCCTGAAAGCGGTTTTTTCGGCTTTTTTTTTTCATTTCTGAAAAAAAAACCTACGCCTTGATTTATGTTTTTGAGACTTGAGATATCTACGAATTGCAATGATCTCATTCTTTTTAAACGCAAACACAACATGAATTCGAAAAGTTTTTTTTACAGCATGTCGAACGGCTCACCTTTAATTTTCTGCTCTTTCTAAGCGCTCGATCAAGTTGAATTCGCCGTATTGTACTAGCTGTAGATTCTGGACAATGAAAAGTTTTTGTTTTGACTGATAGGAGGTTTTTTGTTGCGAATTCTTTATAAATTTATTACGTCGTGAGCGACAAAGCTCAATTAAATCAAGAATATAGAATTGACACTTTGAATATTCATAAGCATGAAATAACAATGTATTCAATATCAAATATAAAATTGTGTTATTTTGTTTTACGTCTAATAATATACACAACAAAATTTCTCGATTCTGATTGATTGAAAGCAGTGCTGTTTTCGTAAACACAGTGCAAAAAGAGTTATTCAAAGCAATTTACTCTACGACTACGTCTGTATGACAACAACTTTGACTACAATGCGACTACAACTATGACCACCACTACGATTACGATAAAGACGTCGACTTGGAGTACGACTACGATTACTACGACTGCGACGAATAGTACGACTACTACGATTGCGACTTCGATTTCGACTACCACGATTTGGAATACAATTACGATTACTACGACTGCGATTACGACTTTGAATTCAACTACGACGATTCGGAATACGACTACGATTACTACGACTACGACTACCGTGAATACGATTACAAAAACGATAACGACTACGACTTCGACTTCATTTGCGATGAAGACCTCGATTTCAATTTCTGGTTCCGTTTATACTGATTAGAAACTCTTGCCCTGTAATTTTGTTGTGTATACTTTATAAATAAGTAATCACACGACTTTTCTCGTTCAATTTGCATGGAAATAATTTGCCCTAATGTGTTTTTCAAAAAGCTTTGAAAAACCCACTCGTGCAAGTAATTTCCAAATTTAATTGGAAATCGTGTACTTGATCGACCCGGTAGCTTTAAAACTATTATGACTTGTTATTCAGTTGCAAACAATTTCAAAACATCTTCGTTGTTCAAGTTGGTGATTCATTTTCAGTTCAACTTTGATTTCACTTTTAAATATGAAAGAATGAAAACCGTTCATTGATGCTACGCGTAGTTGCCGTTAAATTCAAAGCTTGAGAAATATCTTATGTCTCTTTCCTTGCATAATATTTACTAGAATATTCATATCTTGACATGGAAGATTTAGAAAACCATGATCCGAAAAAAAAGCTTTATTAAATTGAATACGTAAAAGCAAACTTAAAGATCTTCGTACGTCTAAAGGAACTAGTCACCTAGAGGCGTTTAATCGGGCTACTTAGTGTGGCAATCGTGGCAAGGAAAGAGTGGACCTCAGAGATGCAAACATTCACTTAACCTATAAACAAATCCAAGAGGCTATATTTGGCAACGGCAAAGACGGTCAAATATCCTGTCCTATGTGCATGTTTGTTTTGAAAGCCTCCCATAACCTCGTAAAAGTCAATTCTCTCCAGTATTGTACATGGTATTTTTCTTTCTTAGAATCTTTTAAACAAAACAAAATGAGTTCGAACGATTTCTTTACTATTTTTCAAAAGGTATATGATTCAAGCCAAACAAGTCAAACCAATACACCCAGTATAAACCGCATGCAGAAAATTAGCTTTTGAAGAACAAAAAACTGTTAAGTGTGTTGGCGGGTGAAAACTCTAAGGTCAACAAAAAATGTTAATAGTTCATTATTCGAATTTGCTCTGACTCGAATTAAACGTGCGCACCCAAAAACTTTCGACGGCAAAAATTTCCAACAACTATCAAGTTAAGTTGATCTTAGAGGAAACTGAATGGTTAGTCAGTTCAGTCATGCAGGCAGTCAATCAGTTAATTAGTCGGCATTTAACACTAAGCTCAACATTCTGTTAAAAAATCTCAAAGATCAAATACAACAAATAAAGTCCTTCTTCAGTTTTCGACAACAATTCAGCTGTCGCAGAATTGTGACATCAATCTTAAATGCTGAAACCAACATTGAATTTTGTTAACACGTACAATTTACTCGCATCTCTATAGCTTGTTTACAAAATGGTTCCTAAAGCTCATAAAGCTATTTTAATAGCTTTCTAAAAGTAATTTTAATGTTATTTAAGAGCAAAATTAAGATTAACGGTTTGAAAACTTCAACAATAAGTCCACTGAGACTGCTTGTGTCAAGAAGAGCAAAATACGTTAAGGTATTGAGTGTTTTCCAGTTAAGTAAAAATAGTTTTGTCAAATCACCAAAACCCAGTTTGAGGTTCTCTGGTTTTCGTTCAACAAAAGCAATGCAAATTACTGTTTCTGATGACACGTCCTTCTCATTAACAATAATAACTGGGTAATTTATAAAAGCTAACACGCTAGTTTAATGTAAAGAAATTAACATTTGTAAGATGCACACTTCGAGCATCAATGGATTCTCACTGCATCTCAACATTTGTAAGATGCACACTTCGAGCATCAATGGATTCTCACTGCATCTCAGTGATGGGGAAATAACTCTGGCAAGCGAGATGTAAAAGGATTGCTACCGTCTTTTATTATTGTCGATGTTGCGGTCTTACATGATGCCACGCTAAACGCAGTGTACCTTTATTAAGATTGTTCTCTCTCTGACTTATTGCGCAGGTTACTAAATTATCAACAACACTAACTCGTGCACCACAAGGTGTCTAGCTTTCATTGTTCACAATGGAACATTCTAGATAGCAACCTTGTTATTTTTGTATTCATACCAATATTGCCTAATACACTAATTGTGTTTATAGGAAATGATATTTGTGTTCAAACTATCTTAATGCCGGACCAACAGTGCCAACTAATAATTACATTGCGGTTAACAGTTATCTTAATTCACCATATATTTAAGTTGTGGATGTTTCTACTTGAAGGTTTCATCAGCTCTCTTAGTACGTGAGTAATCTGAAGGTGGCCAGCCTAAGCGCAATATCCTACTTCCGTTTTGCATATTAATAAAAACTTAAAAAATGAGTATTGCTATTAGGATTAAGATAAATGAGTTCATGCGAATTCTACTAATTCTAATAAATGGTTTGTTACATAATTCCCTCCTTTAAAACAAAATGTCCTCATTTTGGACTGGTTTCTTAAAGACTACGTTATTGGTTATCAGTATGTTGTTTTTTTCATTTTGTTATTTTTTGTTTTGTCTAAGCAAATGCATACATTTTCGGTATCCTTTAAACATGTTTTAACTACAACTAAGTTAAGTAAATTGATTCGAAAAAGTTACACACAACTAATTATCAAAACAGTTACGCACAACTAATTATCGAAACAGAGTTACTGACGTTTTTTACGAAAATATCTACTGTTAAAGCTAATATTATCGGGATGCAAGCATTCAAGGTTATATTAGCCACTATTTTTATAAAGGCCGGAAAAAAACTTTTTGTTTTGGAAGGGTTTCTCTGCACTCAAGGCGGGTGTTAGCTGTGGAAGGACGGAGAACAAAGATATAAGCTCGACGATAAACTATTTGGAGTTTTGCCTTACAACTTTGTTTGTTTGTATTTCGTTCGCCAATCAAAATTTTTATACCAGATAACTTGGACTGCAGTTAAATTGCAAGTTATAAAAACACGTTTTTGTGAGTTACTAAATATGTGAGTAACAACATTAAAGAGGTTGTAGTGTACAGCTGTGCAAAAGTCATTTTAACTCATGATCAGTGCCAACTTAGCGTTTTTCTAATACAGTTTGCTGAGTTCTAATATTCGTCATCTCCTTTAGTAGTTTTTTTTTTAAATCTGGAAATTTCAGTAAGGAGATCATCTTCACAAGGTCGGTTAGTCTGTCATCGTGTTAAATGAATAAACGAACCATGAAAATAAATGAGATTTTTGGAGCAGAAACTAATGCCCGTTGGAGCTCGTCAACAGCCACTTGGGAGTCAGTACCACAATGAAACTTGACTGCTCTGCCAATTAGAGTGTGCAGTAGGCGGGTGATTTGAAAGAAACCTTTCAGAAAACGACGGTAGTTAATCATATGTAATAAAAGACTTCGAGCACTCTTGATTCTAAAACTGCCTCAATCTTTTTGGTAGCTTGTGGTGAAGCTACATGCTCTAAACATTGTGCTTTGTCTAGAGGAAAGTGAAACTTTGATGGCTCTTGTTGTTTATCAATAGTCTGTCTCTCTGATATGGAAAACACAATTATATCTGGTTTCTGGATTATCTCAATGTTTTGTCTTCCAAAGTTCTCTGAATCATATTTAAAAGTTCGCTCATTGAAAATACATTGCTGATGAATAATGTTAAGGCATGTCAATCCAACCACACCAATTTCAAATATGACAAATAAAATGTCCACGTAAATTTTGCAAACATTGCTGCAAACAACATCAATTAAAAATCAATAAAATTGCCGCTCTCAATTCTTGGGGTAAATTTAATAAAATGTCCGTGATAAACAGTTGCGACACGCGAATTCGTGCTCTTCGAGGATGAAAATGGTCTACTGACTAGCACTTTGTGTACCCCTTTCAAACACTTTTGACACATCATAAGTAGTAATTATTAAAATTTTCTTTTCGTCTTATTTCGGCGCTAATGAGTTTTCAGAGGCGTCCCCCTGACTATTAGCTGAAAACAACGGGACATACATTAAAATTTTTCTCACAGTAGAATTTGTTTTTGATACTTTAATTTCACTCGTTTCCTGAATGGCAGGCCTTAATGAATTCTCTTTAACAAAATTGATCCTTTGAACTGGAGCTCCATCAACATCAACAGCGGCATAATAATCTTCAATATCACTAATACATTTTGTGTCGCAATTTGTGTCAATCATATTTAGTCTTTTGGTTGCAATATGGGTGTGCTTTTTTGGTAGTGCCCACTTTCAACGAGCGTAATGTTGTTTCGTAATTTCGTGAATTCTGGAAGGTACAGAACATTTAGCAACTATTTGTAATATCGGCATTATAATTTTCAATTTTGTGTTGCAATTTGCGTCAATCATATTTAGTCTTTTGGTAGCGATATGGGGCTGCCTTTTTGGCAAGGCCCACATTCTACGAGCGTAATGTTGTTTCGTAATTTCGTAAACTCTTAGCATTTTTCTCTCTAGGATTAGTATTAAAAACTCTTTGTATAAAACACAGGTTCATCGTTTACTTGAAAGGCTCCCAGTCGGTTCTCATGAAGAAGGCTACCGAGAGCCCTCTTCACTTTTCCTGCTACTGCGTACTGCGCTGCTGATACGACCCGCGCTCAAAATTAGAAGGATGCTGACTAATACACACAGCGCGATTTTGAAAAGGAATTCTGTGGTCACCAGCGGCGCACCTATTACACGTAGAGATTTAGTGGCCAAGTATTCCGCAATTAAAACATTTTGGATTTCGAAAACAAAATCTAGTACTGCGGCTAAAATGATGTCTTGATTGTAAATTATTGATTCGGTTTGTCAGAGAACGCATCTCAACGAAAGTCGGTTTCGCCAGCTCTCTCAGTACGTGAGTAATCTGTAGGTGGCCAGCTTAAGTGCAATATACTACTTCCGTTTTGTATATTAATGAAAAATCAGTAAAATGAGTATTGCTATTAGGATTAAAACAAGTGAGTACAAGCGAATTCTACTAATTCTAATAAAAGGTTTGTTACACATTCAAGGAACTTGCAGACAAAAGATAGGAAACAAATCGTGGCTTCAAGGACGAGCAGTTGTGAGATATTAAGTCTGACATGTCTATAAGACATCTTAAAAGCAATATCGTGCACGGACAAAGGAATCATGGGTAGCCCGCGCTTCAGTAAAGGATGTATTTCCGCGATTTAATTGTTTTTTATTATTCGTCAAAAAGCTATATTGTTTCCTTAACGAGAAAATTCCAAATTGCTCTTTAGCAGATTTGTACGTCAGCAAAAAATACATCATAAATTTGGTTGGATCGTAGTACTCTTTTTATAAACCGCGCAGCCGGTCTCAGGAAAAGTTTCATTCACTTGTCTAAGAAGTCCTATTGAACAAGTGAATATGGAACCAAGAACGGTACGAACTCAATCGTTTGTCGCAGGATTACTGCTTTCTCTCCTTATACAGCAAGGTACGTTCAATTCAACCTCAAGTCCTTAAAATATTCGGGTATTATAGCTGCTCTTGCAGCTATAGGGCGCATGATCATATTTCTATTTGGCGGTTAAATTTTCCACTCCGCTTCTTATTCAGGTGTTTAAAAAAATTAAAACCTACGTGAAATCTATCATATTTCTGACTACTCTGGGTTGTTAGTCAAGTTGGTAAAGCGCCAATCTACAGTTCCGGAAGCCTGGGTTCAATTTGCGTTGTCGGGTATTAAAACATTTGAGCAGAAGTTGCTGCCTTAACGTCCGGAGCGCCTAGGCTTTAAAAATCTGATTCTGTTTATGATATGAGGTTTTAGTTTTGTATAACCTTTTTTATGATTTTTTGCAATATAGTGACAACCTGTTTATGATCGAACAAAAAACCTGAAAAATTTTTTACATAATTACGTGACTCTATAATCTGATGTTGATCGGTCTCCCGAGTTGGTCTTACCGGCCAGGCTTCGCTTTAATTTCTTAAACCATAAACGCTACCCTGTTTATGAGATTTGATAGATCAAACCTGATAGATAGTTCTCTGAAATATAGCAAAGGGATTTCATACGAATCCTTCTTTACCTTTTAGGATTATGTTTCATACATCAGAACATTGAAGGCTCCAATGGCATCATCCAATCTCCCAACTTTCCCAAAAACTATGGTAACGTTGAACTGCGCTCATGGAATATTATTGTTCCTGATGATCACAAGGTTCAGCTCACCTTCACTGACTTTGAAACGGAAAGAGGTTATGACGAAGTATTGATTTGGAACGGACCTGGCAAAAATGGTCCTTTTCTTGGAAGATTTTCTGGAGACGTTGTCCCATCGACTTTAACCTCTCAAAGTCGATGGATGTTTATTGAGTTTACTTCTGATCGTTTGAATACGTTTAAAGGCTTCTCTGCTAAGTTTACTGCCATTCTTTGCCCAGGTAACATCTTCCACTTTTTGTTTGCGTTGATAAAAGTAATTTTAAATAAATACTAAGTGGAAAATTAGTTTAAGTAATCACGCTACTTTTCTCGCTCAATTTGGAAATAATTTGCACGAGTGTGTTAGTTGATACTTTTTGAAAAACAAATGACCATATAATACTTTTTATGACATACAAAACACACGAGAACAAAATACTTTTTAATATTATACACAACATAATTACAGCACAACTATAGGAAGAGTTTCTTATTACTGTAAAAGGAATCGGCATCGAAGTAATAACAAAAGCAATCGTAGTCGAGGTTCAAGTCATAATCAAAGTCGTCATCGCAAACGTAGTGAGGTCGTAGCCTTAAACGTAATCGTATTTATAATCATATTCCACGTAGTCTTAATCGTCACAGTCGTAATAATCGTAGAGGTCATAGTAAAAGTAGTAATAGTCTTAGTAGTTGTAGTCGTCATAGTCGCTGTATTCCTAGTAGTTCTAATCATAGTCGTAATCGTAATCATAATAATCGTAATCGTAGCAGTCGTATTATTCGTAGTCGTCGTAGTAGACACAATCGTCGTAGTCGTATTCCAAGTCGTCGTAGTCAAAATCGAAGCCATAATCTTTGTAATCGTCGCAGCCGTACTAATTGTAGTCGAGCAAAAACTCTGAAAGCTTTTTACTTAACACAAGTACACTATAATCTGGCGTTGATCAATCTCTTGAATCGATCTTACTGACCAGGCTCACATCAGCTGAGGAACGATAAGAATACTGCACAAGACTTTCAAAATAGTTCGCTTTACTTTCTTAAACCACAAAAGCTACACTGTTTATAATAGTTGACAGAGCAAATCTGTTCGCTAGTTCTTTAAATATTGCAAGGGAATTTCATACGAATACCATTTTACTTTCTAGGATTGTGTGGCCCCCATCAGAATATTGAAGGCTCCAAAGGCACCATCGAATCTCCAAACTTCCCCCAAAATTATGGTAACTTCGAAGTGCGCTCTTGGAATATCACTGTTCCTGATGGTTACAAGGTTCAGCTCACTTTCACTGACTTTGAAACGGGAGGTTCTGACAAAGTATTCATTTGGAATGGACCAGGCAAAAATAGTCCCTTTCTTGGAAGATTTTCAGGAGACGTTGTCCCACCGAACGTAACCTCTCAAAGTCGATGGATGCTTATAGAGTTTACTTCTGATCGTTCTGTTACATATAAAGGCTTCTCTGCTAAGTTTACTGCCATTCTTTGCCCAGGTAACATCTTCCCCTCTTTGTGTGCGTTGTTAAAAGTTATTTTAAAACTAAGTGTAAAATTAGTATAGGTAATCACGCGACTTTTCTCGTTCAACGTGGAAACAATTTGCACTAGTGGGTTAGCTAATACTTTTTGAAGAACACATGAGTATATATTACAATTAATGATACACAAAACACATGAGAACATATTACATTTAAATAATAATAACAACATAATTACAGAGCAAGTATAGAAAGAGTTTCTTATTAGTATAAAAGGAACCAGCATCGAAGTATAACAAGTCAGAGTAATCGTAGTCGAGCTTGAAATAATATCCATAGTCGTTATTCCAAACGTAGTCGAAGACGTAGTCTTAAACGTAATCGTATCTGTAAACATATTCCACTTAGTCTTAGTCGTCGCAGTCGCAGTAATCGTAGCAGTCGTAGTAAAAGTAGTAGTCATCGTAGTAGTCGTAGTCGTCATAGTCGTTGTACTCGTACGTAGTAGTTGTAATCATAGTCGTAATCGTTATCATTGTAGTCGTAGTCGTAGCAGTCGTCGTAACTGTAGTCGTCGTAGTAAACGCAATCAGCGTAATTGTATTCCAAGTCGTTGCAGTCAAAATCGAAGCCATAATCGTTGTAGTCGTCGCAGCCGTACTAATTGTAGTCGAGCAAAAACTCTGAAAGCTTTTTACTTAACACAAGTACACTATAATCTGGTGTTGATCAGTCTCCCAAGTCGATCTTACCGGCCAGGCTTATATCAACTGAGCAACGATTCAACAATACTGCACAAGACTTTCAACAAAGTTCGCTTTAGTTTCTTAAACCATAAATGCTACACTGTTTATGATAGTTGACAGAACAAACCTGATAGCTAGTTCTTCAAATATTGCAAGGGGATTTCATACGAATGCATCTTTACTTTCTAGGATTGTGTGGCCCGCATCAGAACATTGAAGGCTCCAAAGGCACTATCGAATCTCCCAACTTCCCCAAAAACTATGGTAACTACGAAGTGCGCTCGTGGAATATCATTGTTCCTGATGGTCACAAGGTTCAGCTCACCTTCACTGACTTTGATACGGAACAATATTATGACGAAGTGTTCATTTGGAGCGGACCAGACCACAATGCTCCTTTTCTTGGAAAATTTTCTGGAGACGTTGCCCCACCAATTCTAACCTCCCAAAGTCGATGGATGCTTGTCGAGTTTCTTCCTGATATAAGCACAACAAGGAAAGGCTTCTCTGCTAAGTTTGTTGCCATTCCTTGACAAGGAAACACCTTCCACTTTTTGTTTGCGTTGATAAAATTAATTTTAATACTAAATGGAAAATTAGTATAAGTTAAGTAATCAAACAGCTTTTCTCGTTCAATTTGGAAATAATTTGCACGAGAGGGTGAGTTAATACTTTTTGAAAAACACTTCGGCAAATTTTTATTTAGCATGTCAAACGACTTGCCTTTATTGTCTGCTCTTTCTAAACTCTAGCTAAAGTTGAATTCGCGGTATTCTTTTAGCTATAGGTTCTCGATAACGAACAGGAGTTTTTTGTTGCGACAGTTTTATAAAATCTATCACGTCGTGAGCGACAGCTATTAATAAACAAAGAATACAAACAGATGACACCAACCATAGTTTCTTTCAAATCTTCGGATATTAAAAAGCATGAAAGAAAGCAATTCGAGTGTATTCAATATAAAAACTATTAAAATTCGTAATTTGTCTCACCTCTAGATTTATCACCCACGCATTTAAGAGCTCCGGTCAGCAAAAATCGAAGAAAATCGCTATTTCCATGGCAACACTTAATCTTCCGATTTTGCTCAAATTAATGTGGTATATAGCCCTATTTTTTAATTTTGTAATAATTACCCGGCTCGATGATAATATTCTTGTCCGTTAACTAAGTGAAACCGACATTTTAGGTAACAAGGAATATCGGCGATCGCAGTGATTGTGAGCGGTATGAAAGACTTGATCTCTTTGAACACGTTCGGGGCAGTCCTTGCGAGAACATTGGGAAACCAGGTTAACCGATCATTTAAAATAGGGGCCTCTAGTACAGAGGCATACGTGAGTTTACCTGATCCAACTGGAACCAGATCTCTACTTGTTGACAAAGTCAATCGAGATTCTTGAACTTTGCGTACTATGCCTCTCTCGTATTTAGGCCATTTTACGGTCTTTGATTTCCCATTACTGGAAGTGGACACAATAACTTGGTACCTTGTTGTTGATCCTCGTGACCATCATCCTAAACCTAGTTTGGAGAGATGAAGTGGGCTGATTGTCCAAAATTTTATGTCAGCTAGACTTGATAAAACACCAGCACGACAAAGAATTAATTCGATTTAATTTTCTGGTTCAGAAAAACAGCAGGTCCTTTTATAAATACTAACGTCTTTACAACAGGCAAGAAACGGGATTGTTTGAATACTCTTTAGTTCTTCATCTTCATCATCATCTTCAATAGTTCCCGAGCAACTGTTTGAAAATGCAATACACTTCCATTGCCAAGATATGCTGCAACACTGCGAGCCGAGCCTTAACTTATTAGTCATGTAGATTTCCCAACAGTGTTTATTTTTAAATGAAGCGATTTTTATTCAATCTCAGTCCACCACAAATTGTCCTCAAGTGATGGTCCTGGTTTGAGAATAATCTTTTTGGCTGAAAGTGTAAATTTGATAATTTCAGTTTTGTGTTAATTCTGGTTCGTTCCTCTGATCTGGTGAACCTATGAATGTATACAATGAAACTCGCGTGACGTAAAACTCTCTTAGCTTTGAACGTGCCGACCAAACACTAGAGCGTAAACTTCGCTCTAATCAGGTGCAAGACAACTGCAATTTCAGTTTTTGAAAAAAACAAAACAATATCAAAACTTCACAATTCTTGTTCAAATTTGTGGCCCAGAAAAGATGAACATAAGAAAGGCCTAACAACTGGAAAGCAATGGAAAATGCTTCGAAATCTTTGTCTCTTTATTTTTTCCTATCATGCTCACAACAAAACTTTCCAATCATTTGTCTACTTACGAGCAGCACACTTCCAATGTCAAGGTTTGTTGGTAATCTGAAGTTTCTCGTCGATCGCAGTTCACATAGCTTCTAATCAGGCAATATTAAATGAAGATTTTCTGGCACTGAGCTAATTGTTTACTTTCCAATGAAGCAATTTTTTCGTTACTCAGTCCATCATAAACGGCACTCAAAAGTAAAAATCTCGTTTAAAGAAAAGTCTTTTAGGTAAGAAGGTGTAAGTTTTGAGTCTGCATTCATTCAAAACTTTGATTACAAACAAGCTCGCGTGACACAAAACCGTTAATAGGTCATACCTTTGAACTTGCCGACCTTACAGTTAAAGCAAATTTTCTCAAACTTTCGGTCGGTCTCATCGATCGCAAGACAAATAACCCAAAATTGTTTTTACATTTCCGAAGAGAACGTTATCAAATCTTCACAAATCCAGAATATGAGCGTTTGATTTTTTTCGCAGTTGTTGTATAAAATCGTTGAAGTGACTACACTTTTGCCTTGCCCGAAAACAAATGTTGCCGAAAATAATTTTTTAAAGTGTACATGTCTGATAAACTCAACGAAAATACATGCTAGCCACAGCTGACATACTATTCTATAATGTACAATGGTTTTCGTCCCGGTAATTTTTAATCCCTCGCTTTAGGCGAGCTTTAATCTGAGGGTATTTTGTTACCAGATTTTTGCATAAATTATGCGCAAATTCATTTTTGGCGCCTTGCTCCAAAAGGAAAAAAAAAATTCAAAAACAAAATATACCAGTATTCATACTTTCTATAGGGCTTCAAGCCATGTTAATTTGAGCGAAATCGGAGGATTAAATGTTGCCACCTTTTCTTTGATTTTTGCTGATATCTACACTTAAGTGTTATGACTTCAAGCTCTTGACTTCAAGCTTCGCTGTTCGCGTCAGACAGGTTGTTGTTCAATTGCAGTTCATTTAAAATCTCTAAGTAGCTAGGCTGTTCAATATTTTAGGTATATAGTTTTTAAAAAACTATTGAATGCATCGGCGAGTGGATATAAACTTGTAGTATAATGTGAGAGATAAATTATCTTCGCCGTGAGATGATAGGAAAAGCTGGCGTTTTGAGCGTTAGCCCTTCGTCTGAACATTTAAAGATTCTTAAAAAACGAAGGCCTTATATAGGCAGTAAATGAGTACAAATATGCAGTACGAACGAAGGTGGTTGGTGAAAACAGGATAATAGAAAATAAAAAGTGAAAACCAATCAAAATCAGGTGAATGAAAAAAGCTCATTAATTCCATTAGGAGCCAATTTGTCGAGCTTAAAATAAGTTTTTGTTCCTTTCTTTTGCGAGACTCATTAGAGCCATTGTGAAGAGAGATGCTGGTAATTTGCATGTTGTGAAAGGAATGCCCTGGTAAATTAAAATGTCTCGCGACTGGTTTGAAAAGTGAGTGACCATTAGTTTTAACACCTCTCAAGTGTTCAACAATTCGTTCACTTAATTTTCTGCCAGTTTCCCCGATAGATTAAATTAGTACTAGTACAGATAAAATTGTCCGATATCGAAAGTAAGTTAGCGAGGCCAGTTATTGGAATGCGAGAAACAGTACACGGGCAAGTTTTGCATTGTTTGCGCTGACATTTAAAAGTACCCGGTTTGTTAGTAGATCGCAAAGCACCGGATGTTCCGAATCCGGTTGCAAGGTTTTGAAATTTTTTGAGAATTTTGATTTTGGCCCCCAAATTGTTAGAGTGATATATAAGTAAGAATGAAAAGGATTCTCTCTTCGCTGTTTGAATCAGCTGGCATAAGAGCCGTCTCCCTACTGACATTTAGGACACGAGTGAATGTCTGCTTGGTAACCTGATCCGGATATAAACCACGTTCAGAAAAACAACAGACATTTCAGAGCATTTAGGTTGGAAATCCAAATTGTCACTACAAAGTCTACGAAATCTAAGAAATTGACAGTACGAAACAGAGTTCTTAACATAAGCCGGGTGTGAAGATGAACAGGAAAGATAAACGTGTGAGTCCGTGTGGATGCTAGTGGTTAACTTATTCTCTTGCACTGAGATTTTAACGTCCAAAAAGGTGACTGAAGTGTCCGAAACTTCCCACTTAAATTTGAGTGCAGGATGAAACATGATTCAATATATTCTCAGTATTGCCTCAAGTTGTTCTGAGTTAAACATGATTCAATGTATTCTCAATATGTTCACCCATTTTCTCAACTGTTCACTCAAAGATTGGCAAAAAAAAGCAAGGACCGTTCCTAAACAAAACCTTCATTTTCGAACAACAATTAATCTGGTTGTGGCTCCTGCTTGTCCGTCGTCACTTCAAAAAGCGAGATTATGTTGCGAAGGCCATAATATCGTGAAGAAAACCAATATTTTCCAAGCCTAAATGTCTTCTTCTCAAGCGACAAATACACTTTTACCAAACCCCGAGACCGGTTGAGTCTAGTGCAATCCGGTTCAATCTCCGATCACCGATTTAAGGCGACCTAAGGCGATTTAATGGGGTGAAAAATGATTGCGACTAAGTGCGATTTAAG
>JAOBRD020667471.1:0-11196 GCA_027575215.2 Hydrozoanthus sils
GGGGGCAACCAATTATTGGGGAGGGTGGCTGGTGTGATCCTCCCGGTTCCACAGTCCATACTATAGGTGGCCAATGTTAGCAAAAGGAAATGAATGCTTGGTTCTAGATTTTTAGAGTTTGCATGTAGCCTGCTGGCTATGCCGCATATGTTTTTTGTATTCCTTTGAAAATAAATTAATTCCTTGGCTACCTAAACTAAGAGTAGCAAATGTTTGCCTCTGGTATCCAGCTGGCTGCTAGAAAAAAAAGTAAACTTCAATTAAGCACTGTTCATGTGAGCTCTGGTGAAGGATTCTACCTCATGCAGCCATAAGACTAGCATTTATCTTGTTTGTTTATTTTTGGCATCTAAGGTTGAAGTTGTAGTTCTTGAGGCTAAGAGACAGATTTTTGTACAATTTGAAAATCTTTGTCTAGTGAGGAAAAAACTATCACCATGGTATGTATCAGGAGAATCTGACTGAGCTAAAAACTCAGTTTTACAGTGTTAGAACCAGCTCACATTGACATCAACTTGCCATACCATTAGGGCAGGATCATCAGTAAGATGAAATATATGATGTCAATAGTAATATATTACTAGGCCAATTATTCTAGATCTGTTAAGTCGTAAGCATAATCAATGCAATCAAATACCAAGGTTCTGTTATATCTGTATAAGAATATGGCTTTACAGTCAAAGCTCTCGTAAGTGACTGCCTCAGGAATTCAAAAAAAGTGGCCATAACTGGAGCTGGTTGGTTACAAGAATGGGCTCTCGTAAGAAACCACACCCAAAAACAATAGAGGCTGGTTGCTTACAAAGCTTTTAGCCTAAAGGTTTGGACATGTAAATTAGTTCTTAATAGTATTGTATTGTATAGTATTGTAGAATAGCTGTTCCCTCAGTTAAGGTAAATGCTGTTGAGCAAGGGTTTGGTAGAATTTGGATCGATTTTTTACAATGGTTCTTGCGATTATTTCACTCCTTTCTTTGCCCTCAAGTCAATTAATTGTGACTATAAACAGTAAGTTATTCAGTTCATCGGCAAAGCCTCGACACTGTCACACACTTCATGCAAAGCAAAGAGGAGGCAAGAATCTGCAAGCCAACAAATTTGCTGAGGTTAAAGTGAGTTACTTACTGTTTAGTACAATGGAAGTTTGAGAGCTTTACAAACACAACACTACATTTTTCTCAATGCAAGCATGTGCTTTTTAAAACAAACACAGGAAAACTCAGCAAAAAATAATTATGTACAATAATATTTAGTTATTGCCTATCCTAGAAGGGAAGGTATAGTTCACACATCCACATCAAAAACATCTATTTCTTATAATATTATTAAGACTCTTTGAGTGGCTGTTTACGAGAGCTTAAAAACAAAGGAAAGGGCCAGTTGGTAATTTTCAGAAGTGGTCTTGGTCACCTACGAAGGGGTCACTTAGAGCTTTTACCTACAGGGTTTGTGTGATAATTCGAACAGGATTTGACGACTGTGGTCATAACAAGAGCTGGTTGCTTACAAGAGCTTTTACCTACAGAGTTTGAGTGACAATTCGAACAGGATTTGACAACTGTGGTCGTAACAAGAGCTGGTTGCTTACAAGAGCTTTTACCTACAGAGTTTGAGTGACAATTCAAACAGGATTTGACAACTGTGGTCGTAACTAGAGCTGATCGCTTACAAGATTGTTTGCAAGGAGAGCCTCAACTCTATATGGAAAGCGTAGCTAAATGATTCAGGTACATGATACCATGATTGTAATAATCTAAAAATAGTACTGTGCAACACACTCTTTAAAATGTGTATAACCCAGTAAACCTTGAGTTAGAAAGGGTAGTATTAATAAAATAGAGAAAGGAAATACACGTCTTGTTGGTTTAATTAACTTTGCACCTAATAAAGACAGTGTGTAACACATTTACTAACATTAATTTTAATTTACTACAAGATGTTTATATATAACACACATACTCTGTGAGGTTTAGCTTCACATCACATTCTTCTTCTTTTGGGAACTGAATGATTAGGAATGGGTATCGTGTTTGTCCTTGCTTGATTGGAGGATCCACTGATATCTAGAGGAACAAACAATAATTTACTGAAAATTAGGTAAACAAAAAAGCTTAGTGGTAAATATCTTAATTCACGCATGAAGTTAAAGAATAAATGTCAGTACAAGAAGCCATTCTTTTTTTTTATTTACTCCAAAAAATGAGTTCCTGATGGGAATCAAACCCAAGACCTACTGTATACAAGTTGGATGCTCTACCACTGAGATATGGAAACTCTTGTGTCATAACCCAATTAGTGACCTTGCTCACCATGTGAGTTCCAATAGCTTAGTGGTAGAGCATCCAACTAGCATACAGAAGGTCTTGGGTTCGATTCCAGGAACTCGTTTTTTTCTAGTTATAAAAAAAATAATAGCTTCTCATACTGACATTTATATTCGTGGTAAATGCATTTAACATTTTTCCAAATTATCACTAAAAACAAGTTTCTTTCTTTACGACAGTTTGGTCCTTTGGATAAAGTTTCTTGATGATTCTACTATAACAAAATCTAAAAGGCACATCATAATTTTCTTATCCACAGGGTGATACACCTAGGAAAAAGATTTTCACTGATATCACGATTCTTCTTGGGAACAACATTCCATTAACAAAGTTTGTCTACTTGCTTCTAAAAATTTAATTTCTAATTTTTATCTACAGAGTCCAATACTGGAAAAACGTCCCTGGAAAACATGACTCCTCATATAAACAAGACTTTCTCCATGGTAAAAGACTTTCACCAGACCAAAAATACTTCCTTTTAGAAACAAATTTCTGCCCAAAACAAAGTAGGTCTTTAGAAACAAGATTTTTTACAAAGTATAATCATTTTTATTGATAAGCAGGGTTTCCAAAAGTTGCCGACATCCGACGCACACCACCAGCTACTTTGATTGTTTGCGCCAGATACTTTTGGAGCCTTAAGTATTTTTGGTCCTGAAAATGCACCAGACTACACCTCCAGACATACAAAATTTTAAAATAAGCTCTGGCTACTTTTACTTTTGTTCCTGCTTTTTTTTTACAAATTGAAAACCCTGGATACACTATCCTTCTTGGACATGACTTGCAGAAAAATGTTCCTGCCAGAAACAACACTTTAAAAACAAAGTTATTCAGGCACCAACAAGATTTCAATGAATTATCCTTGACAAAATATTTCATGTATGTAGCTACAATTTATGCAGGTTAACAAGTTTTGCAAATAGAGGATACATGGCCACATAGAAATACAAATTTTGTCTGTAAGTATCTCTCACGAGTGAGCAAAGCATTTACAAAAAGATTAAATTTATAGCAGGCAGCTCTCTTGTAATTGGCTAATCACATTTATTTAGTAACCCTAACAACACCAATATCCTCAAACATGAAAGAAAACAATAGTATAGATCTTTACTGCGTTCATTGAAGTTATGACTTTTTTAATAAAAAGGATAAATCCTGGTATTTCATCATTATAGATCTATATGATAACTAGGTAGATACATTCTAAAAGTAATGGGTTTGGGAAGACTTTTTAATGGTTTGAGATATAATGCCATTACATACCACAAAAAACATAGATCTTTGGTCTTTGTGTGGAAGGAGAAACAACCTCAGAACAGTTGTATATGGAATTTTGTAGTCGTATGTTTTACCGTGGAGCTGAACAAATGTTGGGTACACTTTCACTGTATATCGGCCTCTGTATTGAGAGAAACATCCATTAATCTATCAGTGGTTAAATAAAGCACCGTAGCCCGGCCTGGCATGCAAGAAGTTCAAACCATGGAAATATCAAAACAAGTTGCTTGGAATTAGATTTATGTTTGAACAGACACAAACTTAACAGCAGTTTTATTTAAGACCAACAGTGTTATACAGATGAGGACCCCTGTCATCAAAGTTTGACAGAAAATTGAAAGCAATTTTTGAGTTGAGTTTACTAACCTTGGTGTGAGACAAGCAACTTCAGGAATTGAAACAATAGCAACACCTGTAGCTTGGATTATGTCTGCATGTTCTAGAACCTGGTCCTGGAATGCCTGTGAACACAAGAGTAAACACAAAAAGGAAACTATATACCACTGCCATCATGTTTCTAAATGGCTTGTTGCAGTAATGATCAGGTTAAGACAAGTTCATTTTGGAACTTTTCGGGTGTATAAATTGGAATTCCTTCTGACATGCATCATTGTTTCCTACATTATGGCATCATATAGCCTTAACATGTACCTAAAAACTAAACCCTTCCTTACCACGATATACATGATGTCTTCTGCATTAACTAACAATCACTTAATATCTACCCTCAAACTAAAGTCTAGTTTTGTAAGAAAACTTATTTTACCCTTTCAAACTGTAAATTCTTTTTTGGAGCATTTTCAGTTCAAGTTCTTCCTAAACAACACAAACCTGTTTTAGACATAGGAACACTAAATAATATTACTAAACTAAATGTTACCACAGGTAAAGATAATGCTGTTGAGCTAATGTTGTAGGAGACCCAGTGGCCAGTTATCATCTAACTTCTTAGTAAACATAAAATAAGACATTTGATACTGAGGAAATATTAATGATAACTTATCCAACACAGAGAATTATTGAAATAAAAAGTAAAATTCTCCCTAACTTTTTGAATGAAAAATAGGGAGTCTAGTTTGGAGAATTTACCTATCCATTCAAATCGAGAACTTGACTGCTAACATGATGTAATGTTGAGAATATATGGCAGGGGCAGCAATTCCTTAATGGGATCTAGTTCCAGTAGGGCCTACTTAATTTGGATCAGAAAATGTTTGTACTTCGTGTAATATTGAGCAACTGTCCTGTGGAACAACCAACAGACAAACCGCATGACCTGATCTGTCCACTCAAATTGAGAACTCGACTGCTAAAAACATGATACAATGTTGAGAATATATGCTGTCTCGCTTTGCCTGACAGTAATCAACGTTTACCTTAACTGGATTAAGATCATCTGCATCAGCCGAGGGGGGAGGAATATAGAACCTCATTTCCATTAATGAGATTTCGGCATCATCATGTGGGTGAAACTCTAATGCAACTTCATTTTTACCTAAAACAAAAGGTTTTAAAGTAGTCAATAATGTATATGGTTCTGCCAGCTTCCAAGCTATAGGGGGGAGGTGCTTGCTACTATTCGTGGGTGTAAAAACCAATTGAAAGGACTTATTATCACTATTTTTTCTAAGGTGTTACTTTGGAACTTTTGATGAGCACTCCTGCTGTAAAAACAAGGCCGTGTACATTTTTCTCCTCTACCCCTCACCCCCAACATACAGTACCCATCAAAACATTTTAAAAAGCATTAGAATATAGCACTCCCTACTTTTCCTTACCTGTTGTAGCCTGAGAGACATCTTTTAATGGGATTTCAAAGGCTGGTTTGTTGTCAACATCAAATGATAATGATGGCCCTACAAGTATTTAAAAGTAGCTTCAAAATTAAACTGATTTTGTAAAATTAGAGGAAATCATAGTTTTTTGCTCGACAAGTAACATAATATGCACTTTTTTGCATAAATGAAAACCCTGTAACATAATTATCCTAAAGTATGAGATTTACACTATCAGGCTGGTCTTAACTGAACAACCATGATTTTGAACTTTGATTTCACACTTTTTAAATTATGATCTTGCATCCAGAGCATGCTTAGCTGCAAGATTGAAGTAAACATCTGCATGCCATTACTAACTGATAATGTACACTAGTGCTAACACTAGGTAAACCTTTCTCAAACCAAGTGGCTCATTAGGACAGCACTTATCTCTGGTTTCTATAGTGCTACAGGGCTGGCAGAAGCTGTTAGTGATTGGGCGACAGGAAGATTTTAACGAGCACTCACGAGCCCCCAGGAGGGTCAGGGGCAAAATTTCCCAGGAAATTTTTGACAAACTACATATTCACTGAAATTCAAATTCTGCGAATTCTAAGGGTATTTTGAAAGAAATTTGATGAGTCACTTCGGTAATTTTCGGGGATGATTGCCTATTATTTCTAGGCTTTCAGTCTTGTTGAATGTGGACACTGCTGAAAACTGAAAACTAAAAACTTGTTCAAGCATTGTGGGGGGGGGAATCTACCCACCCTGCCCCCCCTCCCCTGCAAGATGGCATTGTGCTATGAGGATAAAAGTCTCTGACTCCCCCTGGACAGGACACTAATTCATTGCAGGTTAGCTCCCAGCAGAACTGGTACTAGTACAACTGAGTCGACTTGAACAAATCGGGTTAAGAATCTTACTCAAGAACACAACACAGTAATCTGATCAGGCTGTAACTCAACACCACAGGTAATAAAATCAAACAAATTTTTGGGCATCATTAGGCACAAGGCATTTATTTGGAAGTGGGTACTTTCAATAAAATTTGTTATAGTACTGGCTTATATCTTACCTTTAAAGGATGCTGTTCCCCAATTCCATCCTTTTACACACAGTTCAACTTCTTCTAAGTTGGTGTGAAAATTCTTAGTGATAAATTTTGATAAATTGTCATAGTCCTGAATAAAAAATTTGGGCATTTTCAATTAACCTTAGCATGCACGATTTTGTATTATTTCTGTCTATTTTCTACTCTGCAAGATGTCAATCACACTATCTCTTGTATGTAATTTTAAGGATAATTTGAGGCTGGCAGAACATTTTATTGGTGGGTTGACAAGTGGGGGCATCAGACAGGGTAATAGCAGCAAGAATTTATTTTTTTCTAAATTAAAGTATAAACAGAGCGACTGGATCACTCAAATTATAGTCAAGTTAATTAATTAAATCAAAAACACTTATTTCGCTTGATTTAAAAAACTTTTAAAAAACATTGCATTAAGAGTTTACCAACTTAAATGGTGAACATAGTTTGCAATTAAATACTTTATTTAGTATTCTTTACATGGCATCTTTAAGACATATATTATCACATCGAACACCCTTAGAGTATCATCACCCTTATCATCACTTGTCTTAATATCAAAGGTCAACAAATGAGAAGTGTAATATGTTATCAACTACTAAGATTGGTAAATTATTGATTTATAAGTTTTGCCACTTGGCGTTGTATAGAACAAAGGAAAGCACTTCTAAAGTTTGAGTGATCTGAAAAAATTCTTAGTCACTGACAGGAATTGAACCCACAATCCTCTCATTACTAAGTTTGTTCCTCGGTTTTGTTCCAGATGATGTGAATGTACTTACAGACTCCTTAAACCCTTCAAACTTAAACTGCGTTCCATTTCTGAGGACAATTTTCAGTTCATGGCCACGAGCTACACGCATCCAATAAGCAGCATCAACTTCTCCAGTTGCAAACTGGTCAACCTTGCCCGTTTTGTTGGATTTAAAGACAGCTCCTCCTTTATGCAATTTAAGGCGGCCCCCATTCTATCACAAAGAAACAAGCATATGACAATAGTAAGACTTTGTTAAACAATGTAATCAAAAACTGTTCAGCGCTGTTTAAAAGAATTTGATTCTTAAAATAAAACAATACTATTTCAAGATTCTTCTTAATTCTTAACTTGCAAGTAACGTCATAGCAGCTACACTGGTGCCCACAAATACAAATCTCACACGCAAATTCAAAGACTTGTATTTTTAGTAACCTGGCCCAATTGTTCAAAGGTTGTTGCATTAGCTCTTAACAAAACCTATTGGTTGTCATGGTCATTAACCCAATATTAGGGTTAATGTTGCTAATCGTCTTTCGAACAACTCGGCCCTGCACTATAGCTAAGAAATGATAGACTTGATACAAGCTATATCATCAATGATCAATGTTCCAACACTAAGTGCATTTACATTTTCATAAAATAGTCGTCAAATCGGCGCAGTTCACGATCCATAACGTTCTTCATGCATGTGTAGAGTTACTGCAAATATTAAACCAGAATCTTGATCAAATATTCTAAGGTACTCTGCAAAAAGCTTTGCTGTTAGCTATATTTTAGTAGTTGAGAGCATTTAACACGCAATCGTCGCTTCACGTTTACCGTATAAGCTTTTTTGGGAGGGAAAACTGTATTTTACTTTCATGAAAGGTCCGTAGCACTTGGTACTACATGATAAATCGATCTGAGCGAGCCGCAAATCAGACTAGATGGCTAGAACGAAACCAACATGTGACATACACTCAAGTTGTCTAAAGTAGAACTTACTAGTGTTCCTCGTGTGAGAATTGCGATATCGCCGTATTCTAAAGCGTCCGAAGACATCTTAGAAACTGTTGTAAACTCGTGGTTACGGTACAGGTAACGAAAATACAAGATATTATCAAGTTCGTGTACTTTAAAACATCGCAAGATTCATTCCCGCGGAAAAATCAAGATGGAGGGAGACAAGTCCGCGATGGACTGGCACTAGAATATAATTGGTAGTTAGATCGACAGTTTATTATATAGACTTAGTATTTACCACACAAGTGAATATCCATTTTCGCGCGTTTTGATTGGTTAACTAGGATTGCTCGGAGGTAAAATATCCAGTGCTATTTACCTGCGAGCAGGGAAAGAGACGGAAAAAATGGCTTACCGTTTCGCTTCGGCTACCGAATAGGAAATAACCTCAGTAAATGATGAATGTGTCCCCAAAAACACAAAATTGGCAACAAAATTTGGTTTATCAGTATTTAATGGTAAGTAAATCAACCATTCCTGACTTATAATTGTCGTGTCACTTCTACTTGATAGCGCGACGGCGCGCGTAAATATTTTTGTAAAACAGCCCGAATACTTGTGTTTTTGTCGGTGCTTTTCCAAAATTAAAGTAATTTTTAGTTCATTGTTTATTCAACTTGTGTGGTGTATACTAAAAGAATTATTCACCTCAGTGTCGGTGAAAGTGTTGGATATTTACTTCACCTCCACTTCGGCGAATAATTGTTAATTATTTGCAACACTTAGAGTCAATGACTTGACTGAAGTGTTTGGCCATTCCTTCCCTTTATGAATGGAAAACCGGGATTTAAAAAACCACCAAATTCGATATAAAACTGGAAAATAACTACACCAAGAACAAACAACACAAGTATGGAGTAAGTTAAATCACTTTTATTGAGAATTTTTGCTTTATAATGCCTCCACGGATGTCTTGTAGAAAATCCCATACAAATCCTTTATGTTCACCGCCATATGCATAATAACTCGCATCTTGAGCTTGGGCCGCCTGTGGTACAACCAAACGCGTTCATACTTTTTGACACAAATTTCAGGAATTATTTCCCAACTATTGTGCTTACTGCTGCATTAGTTTAATTTTAGAAACACGATAGCTTTATAAAACTATTTGAGCAGTTCGAAAAGCCCCATTTGAAGAACACGTGGGAACAGGCTGAAAAGTAGCCAACTTTAGGCCGGAAAAAATATACTGGCAGACGCTTTTCAAACTTGAAATTATAATCGTCTTAAAGCACATAATTAATATTCTTTTGTGTAAAGAAAGCTAAGCCGGCCCGTAAAAAGTATCCCGTGGAGAAGCCAAAACGCAAGGTGATAATTTTACTGGGTACTGTGTCAAATGAACGCGTTTGGTTGTACGCGCTAGAAGAAAATTCATTATTTTTCTTGACATTTTTGGTTCGGCGATTTTCAACTTTCCTAAATTTTGAAAAAACCAAAGCGCTCTTAAAACTTTAAATTATAATACTTAGAAAGGTTTTAAAAAATTCGAATTTTACAACTGTTGCGGCACTCTCGATTTTAACAGTCATTGGCTCCTAAGTGTTGCAAATAAATCTATATAATAAACACGTTTTATAAACACTACTCTGGAGTTCATATTCCGTGTCTGAATTTGTTCCAATAATATTGGCACTAATAAACTGCTGAAACTGAAACTATGTGATTATTAATTTTTAGAAAAATCCACTCTATACAGCTTCATTTAGGACTGTATACTTTTGAATTTTCGACATTTTCACTCATGTTCTTTCAGTCTGCCACTATATCAACAGTAATTCGTAACAAACTAAGTGACTAAAGTTATTTTTTTGAAATCTATCTGTGTGGGTTTGCTCAATTCTTGGAAAATGCAAGCAACACCTTCTTCGGCATGTTAGCAGAAAATTGAACTTTGATTTTGCTAAGATTTTCTACTCTATACTGTTATGTTGCTCTGTACTGCCTCCAGCAATCGAAACAACCCGCGCGGTCTCTCCAGCTTAGGAAACTGGGTCGAATATGTCCGCCATCTTGAAGATAACTTCAAGTCAATTGAGTATTTCCCTATACTTCATGGTAATTTCTCATATGGACGACATAGTACTTCATACTAGTATGCCATATTATTCCCTTAAGGGTGTGGTTTTATAGGCTCTTTACACTCCTTATCCTCCTTTACACTTCTTATCCATCCTTTACGCTCCTTAATCCTCCTTACACTCATTGTCCCTCCTTCACACTATTTATTCCTCCTTCACACTACTTATCCCTCCTTTACACTCCTTATCTCTCCTTTACGCTCCTTAATCCTCCTTTACACTCCTTATCCATTTTTACACTCCTTATCCCTCCTTAACACCCCTTATCCCTCCTTTACACTCCTTATCTCTCCTTTACACTCCTTATCCATCCTTTACACTCCTTATCCATCCTATACACTCCTTATCCATCCTTTACGCTCATTATCCATCCTTAACGCTCCTTATTCATCCTTTACACTCCTTAACCCTCCTTTACGCTCCTTAACCCTCCTTAACACTCTTTATTTTTCCTTTACACTCATTGTCCCTCCTTTACACTCCTTAATCCTCCTTTACACTCCTTAATCCACTTTACACTCCTTATCCCTCCTTTACGCTCCTTAATCCTCCTTTACGCTCCTAAATCCCCCTTTACACTCCTTATCCCTCCTTTAGGCTCCTTAATCCTACTTTACACTCCTTATCCATCCTTTACACTCCTTATCCCTCCTTTATACTCCTTACCCATCCTTAACACTCCTTATCCATCCTTTACGCTCCTTATCCATCCTTTACGTTCTTAAATCCTCCTTTACACTCCTTATCCATCCTTTATACTCCTTACCCATCCTTTACACTCCTTGTCCATCATTTACGCTCCTTATCCCTCCTTTGCACTCCTAATCCCTCCTTTACACTCCTTATCCATCCTTTATACTCCTTACCCATCCTTTACACTCCTTGTCCATCATTTACGCTCCTT
>JAOBRD020667579.1:0-14930 GCA_027575215.2 Hydrozoanthus sils
GGGGCCTCCGATTTGTTTTTTATTTTGTTCAATACAGGCTCAAAGTTTATCAAAAATGAAAACAAAGAGTGCAAGAGGTCCTGTTGAATTGAAACTATTTAGCCGTGAAAACTGAATTAAGCTTAATTGATTACCCAAAAAAAGTTCTGAAATTTAACTGATATCTCAGAAAAAAAACTTTTGCTGGTTACTGATTATAATCAAATCCCAAAAATGATCAACCTCGTACCCAGGCCCATTTCAAGTCTGTCAACAGGTATCCCAAGCTGGTAGTTAGTCTAAGTGTTAATATTTTCCCATACAAAATTTTATAAGTTTAGTCAAAATTACTAAAACCGAATATTGAGAATTTGTTTTACTATTCATCTTGATTGCGAGTTCACCTTGTGTTTGTCTCGTGTGCGTATTTTATGCGCGATTGGAGGTGTTTAGAGGAATTTTTTTGCGATCGCTGTTTCACCCTCTATAAATTCTTGATACAGGCGCGCACCTTGAAGTAAGGGTGGGGACGGTAGGGCTGCGGCCCTCTCTTTTAGTGGAACAACTAACTTTTATAATCAATCAATACAGTCACTTATTTACTAAAAAGGCGTTAACTTAAACACGTTTTTATTGATTTAAGAAACACTGAAAATGATATTTTTTCTCAAGGGATCGTGAATGAGAAACTGCATGGGTCTGTTCATAAAGCTTAAAGCTGTTTTTAACCTTTTGCTCGATACCGTAATATTTTGAAATTCAATGTAACCTAAACGTATACTTTTTAAAATAATCATGATGTGATATCAGCTTTTTCTTGATAAGAAAGGGTAATCCTCTAGTAAAGCATTCAGCTAGCTAAATCCTTTCTCGAGCCTACGTGGCCCATCAGGCCGGCGCTTATCTCCTGTTTCTGTAGTGTTAAGCGGATGAGAGTCTTTAAATCCCCCTGAACAGGACACTAATCTACCGCAGGTTAGCCTCCAGCAGAACTGGTACTCATTTATAAAGCTGAGTCGACTGCAACAAAGTCAGGTAAAACGTCTTGTTCAAAGGCACAACACAGTGGTCTGACCTGGGCTCGAACTCGCGATTCTGCCGATTCAGAACGAGTCGAACACGCTAACCGCTCGGCCACTCCGCCGCCGACAAAGCATTCAGACATACTGTTTTTTGCGCCGTGCAACTCAGTTCATACGCTGACAAGCGATGCAGAACATCCAGCGGCTCCACAGTGATTTCGCTATGCACGTAGGTTAATACAAGACCTTTTGAAGCCCAGCGATAAACGGCACCAGGGCCCGGGTGTTCAAAGACCGATTAAAATTAGCCCTAACCAAATATTAAATTTTAATCCATGCTCGCGTTTCTTACGATCGGGGAGCTGGCTTGGCTTGGAAATTTGTGGTTAACATATTTGTGTTGTTCGAAGGTCTGACGGAGCAGTGTCTGTAAGCAAAGCAAATCTTTCATTGTAAAAGATAAAACTGTTCAAGTGTTTTCCGTGGTTTAAGCATTGTTTTATAGAATCCTTAAACCTTTCCATAGAGAAAACATTCCTGTTTGAATTTTGACTTAACCGGAGAGAAAGGTAACCAACCTTTGAAAACAACCCAGCCCTAGAGGACACCTACTGGAATGTCTCTCCATGCGGATTGGCAATCGTGCGCTTGTTTGACTCTCTGTTTGAGGTGTTTGAGAAAACCAATGATCCAGCATTTGAAATTGTTGGGAAAGTTGAACGCGAATTTCGAGGCGAGAAAGTTGTGATCAATTAGGTCGAAGACCTTGTGAAAGTCAAAGAGGACTGCTCTTCTGGTGGCGCCTTTTCCGTTTGAGCTTATAAGAGCGTGAGTTGCCGAGGGCTTAAGGATGGTGTCGAATTGGTTTTTCTAAATGCTGGTTTCACAGGTTCCTCAACGACAAACTCTTCAGCGACTTTTGACAGATTTGGGGTAAGAGATATTGGTCGCAGATCTTGGTTATAATTTTATGTCCTTCGGTGGATTGTATTTTGGGATTGGCATTAATTATGTCAACAGTTTTCCAAGATAGAGGAAGTTGCCATCGCGATAGGAGCTGTTAAAAATGTCTGAGATTGGGTTACTAGATAATAGACCAGCGTTTTCTTTCAGTAGCCAGGTCGAAATGGTATCAAGGAATTTTACCTTCGGTAGGGTTAGCGTTCTTAGTTTTTTAGCAGATCGAGTAGGTTATGATGTTTAGCGACGTCACCACATAATCAAGGACTGGGTCGGCGTTAAATTTGTGACGTAAAGTCGCTTATTGGGGGACAAAAGACACCGTTGATGGTATTAGCCAGTTCGACTTGCCTTGTGATCCTAGCTAGGTGTTGTGGCCACTTAGTAGTGTTGTTCCCCGTTCCCGAGGCTGCTTTTGACTTCTTCCACCACAAGGATACGATGGCTTGCACTCTTTCAAATGACTAAAATTTGGTTCATAGTACTTTGCGCGGCAGGTCTTTCGTTCTCGATTAATGCAGTTTCGATCTGAGGATTCAGAAAGTGTCCTATTTTCCCTTTTCCCTGTTAAGTTCATTCACGGCGGCTCGCTTAAATGGGTTGTTTCGGATAGCAGAGTGAGAACAAAGTCTAACCCTGTTTTGATGATAGTTTCAAAACGTGAGGCTTTGAGGTGTTAATTGCTTCAGAACTTAGTCAATGAGTCTACTGTTGTATTAAAATTTAACAGAATATTTACGGAAAATTTGAAAAAAACAACATGCAGTTAAGCAGCACCGGAACAAGTTTGACCCTGACTGGAGTCGTGTATCGGGTTTCTTGTTGACTAATAAGTATTTACCTTAGAATTTCGTTATAAAATAAGCAAACATGACAAACGATAAATCTAAGGACCGTAAAAGTTCTTGCTCCGAATGTCCGTCATATTCTACTGTGATTCTCTCTATGTGTATTGTGGGGCTGTTCGTTCGAGTGGAGCTGTTAAATTCTCAGCTGAGAAAAGACAGCCAACAGATAGATGAACATCATGGCGCGGAACTTAAGGGAGCGTTTCAAGGTACTGGAAATGCTTTCTTTCTTTAGGAATATGTAATATAAAGAGCTTCCCCTTTACAATATCTTTGTACAGCTAGCTCATGCTCTTGTTTAATAAAGTGTATGTGTTTGTAACTGGTTTTGACGCCCGGTACGTTTTAGAACAGTTCTTCCTGGCAGTTACTTTATTGATGGTGATCGATGGCACAAAGTTATCGAAGCAGTCACGTTCATCCTAGTTAATGGTAGTAATTTATCCTTTCACGAGTTTCGTCAAATTCTATCTAGACAACTATAGTTAGCAAAACTTTATCGCTAAGTACTGGTTCAAAGAATGCTTTAGGATTAGTACATCTGCCGAGTTTGGGATGGATATGTGAAACGGTAGCATTTTTTTAAAGGAATGTTTTTTGGACGGCGAGTTCATGCCCCAAACATGCAAATGTCTGTTAAATTTTTCAGTTTCACGGAGCCGTGTATTTGCGAGTTTTTGGCCTCTCCCCTTCAAAAATTGCAGATGACATAAATATTTTAGGAGTTCTTTCCATTGGTATCAATTGATTTTTGGTTCTTGTTTTTATCGGCAAAGTTCTGTTTGTGCACGTTTGACATAAACCGTGTAAGGGTCTGTTAATTTTGAAGATAAAGTATGCGCCTCGCGATTGTCTTGCACCGATTTAACAAAGTACAGTAACAAAAATAGACTTTACAAGGATAAAAAAACCGTAGTAAGTTATTAACACAAACAAACAGAATCAAGCTAAATTGCAGAGCCATTTCCTTGTAAACTGATACGAGCCAGTGTATTAGTTGAAACAAGTCTGAGCCATCGGTTGCAATTTCATAATAAAAGCTCATCCTTTCTGCATAACCTAACGAAAGATTTAGTAATCTAGTAGTATAGTAATCGCATGAACAATAGAATAAAGGTAGGTTAGCATTATAACTATAATGTTTTGTGATGAAACATCGATGTCGATTCTTTGCTTGACAGAACGTTTGATCAGTCGTTCTAGAAGAAGCTTGTCCACTGCAGACAGTCAAAACTTCAGCTCGTTGTTTGAAAAAGAGTTCGCCAAACAAATGAAACTACTCAAGTCAGATTATTTGTGCTCCACGTCTCACAAGTTCTGCATCAAGCGGGGTCCACCCGGCCCTCGGGGTCCCCGGGGTAAAGGAGGTCGGAGGGGATTCACTGGTAAACGGGGCCCGCCTGGTCCCCCGGGAAAGAATGGTGTTGATGGGGCACCAGGACCTCAAGGACCACCCAGACCATCTGGACCGAGGAGAGAACGTGGCGAGTCCATCTCATCTCCAACAGTTGTTGCCTCACCGCTCTCACTAACTGTCAATCAAAGTAGCCCAGCAACGTTCTTCTGTGGAGCAGATGGTAATCCTAAACCGGAAGTAATATGGACAAAAGTGAATGGCTCACTAGCACCCGGTAGAACCAGAGTAGACTCTAAGGGTAAGCTCATGATAACAACCGCTGAGTACAATGACAGTGGGGCATATCAGTGTACAGCCAGGAATGTTCTTGGAAAAACTGCTATTGGAGTTAATTTGTTCGTTCAAGGTAAGTGAATTAGTTAAATAGCTTTTAAAGTCAATAAAGAAAACTTTACTCTAAAAGAGTTTAATTGGAAACCTTTTAATACATACATTAAAACACTGCTCGAACTCAACTTATTCTAAGGGCAGTGAAATTGACCTGTAATACTAATAAAAAAGTATAAATGGTTTCCGTGTTAGTATAACCTGATGTAGTCACGCGGGAGGTCGGGAGAACACAAGGTGGTCGTAGGAAGCCATGGCGCGAAGCGGAGTGGTTTCCAGTTTATCAAGTGTTCTCCCAACCTCCCAAGTGTTTACATCAGGTTATTTAAACACGGAAACCATTTTATATTTCTTTTATAAAATAACTAGTTTAATCAAGTGCCTCTTCTTGCAGCAAAGGTCAAAACGACGCGACAGGTAAAACTCTGTTAAAAAAGATTCAGTCGTACACAGTTCACGTGAAACAAAATTAAATATTTACGATTCGCATAGATCAAAATAGACTTTTCACCAATCACGAACATTTCAGCTTTTGATTTTAATTCTTCATGATCACCGACATACAGTGTCTACAATCACCTACGGTGCGAGTATAAGGCGCGCTGGCGGACTTATTCATGTGAGTCATCTCTAAGACGAATGGAATTTGACCTTGATAGGCCTTTATATGACTGACATTCCAAGTTCCTCAAACGTTTTCGAGTTCTGACATCTGAAATGCGTGGCTATTTTGTATATTGAAGAATTATTTCACAAAAAATATGCTTATTCTAGACGAAGCTCACGAGTACCGAGAAATAGATTAGTGCAGAATTCCCTGCCACTACGGTAATTTATTACTGCGCATTCCTCGTTCTATAATAATAGATGCGCTTTTCAGTCAAGAACAAAAGATGGCAATAGGTGGCAGGGTATTCTGCAGTTGCTCCAGTCGTTGCATGAATCACGGCAGTACTTTCGTTCGCACTGATAAAGTGAAATAAGTTCTTTCTTTCACGAACCACGGGAATCAAATATTAGCGTTCACGGTTCAAGGAAAAACCCCTTTCGGACCCTCTATTAAGGCGGGACTTAACCTAAACTTTTGTTGGATAGTGAGGAAGTTGAAAAAGATAACTTTGAATAAGAAGAAATTTGAGTAAAACCGCCAAACCGTTCCTCCATGCAAGGGGAACAGTTTGGCAAATTTACATCAAATATTAACTTCAAAATTAATTTTTAAATTTTAAAATTACCAATCTTTGAGAAAAAAAATAAAACTCAAAATGCTTCAGGTTAAGTCTCGCCTTACGCTACCATTGTTACTCGAAAAAATGAATGAGTGAATTGACGCTAGCGCCCGAGGCCGAGACCACGTGATGGTACATAGAGGGCAAAATTACTTCGAGCTGATTGGAAAACAGGGGGGCATTATTTCTTATAAAGATATTTTAGCAACAATGTGGACAGTAACTATGGTGTTACATCGATAACATCGCCTGAGAATATTCGACGACGACAGTAAAGTGGTCGCAACATAACAAAACTTATAAAAACTATAGTTTAGTGACAAAAAGTGTTCAACAGCTGCGTTGCTTGCTGACTGAACCTTTGCTTGAAATGAACAAACTTTTCTAATTAATATTCTACATGGCCGTAACTGCATGTATAAAGGGGTGCAACTCGTAAAGATTTTGTACTGTTTCGCGGGATTAGCAAAGCAGTAAAAATTAATTGAAAATGCTTTGGTTTTGCTTAATTACGTTATGTAAAATAACCTTTTGCGTTGACGCAGTAGCTAAACAAACTGTAGTATCGTCGGTTTCGCGTTGTTTTACAGTTCTGCAAAAGATCTATGAACCAAATTTTAGGATTACGGACCATTTTTTTGGAAAGACATCATACATTTTTACAATGTTATGGCTATTCTTGTTGTGATTATTAGTATTTAAGTTCTTATTAACTTCAAAATATTCTTATCATCATTAAAACGGGTTATCATTTTAACTCTATATAGTCCCCTCCCCAGGTATATTTTTGTGAATAACTTTGGAATGCATTGCAGGACGATGCTGAAATTTTATAATTTTTCCTAAAATTTTACTGACAATCTTTTGATTTGTGTTTCGCTGTGTTCCACTTAATATTGCTCCCATGGCAACCACAATGTCAAAGGCCGCTTTTTTCATTTTCAATATCACCTTGTCTTAGATGCGTAGGTACAACGCACTAACGAACACGAACATGTTCTCTACGATCACAACAAACACATCTCTTACAGTTTATCGTAAGACTTGTAGCGAGCTGCGTCGTGCTGGTTACACTACAAGTCAGAGATACACAATCGATCCTGACGGTGCTGGGAGTGTGTCGCCATTCTCTGTGTTTTGTGATATGAGTGACCGGGGTGGAGTGGGGATGACCGTTATCAGTCATGACAGCGAGGCGAGAACACTGGTCAATGGTTATCGCTCTAAAGGAAGTTATTCACGTAACATAAGGTACACTGGAGTCAGCAAAGCACAACTTGAGAGTTTGATCACAGCATCACTGAAGTGTGAACAGTTCATCAAGTAAGAATGTTATCATTCAGTGCTGCTGTATCATGGATGCCCTTATGGCTGGTGGGCGTCACGTGACGGGCAGAAGATGACGTACTGGGGCGGCGCTACACCAGGTAGCGGGAAGTGCGCATGCGGGATAACCAGCTCTTGTGCCACGAGTAGTGACAGGTGCAACTGTGATAGAAATGATCGTACTTGGCGTGAGGACAGCGGTTTTTTGACGGACAAGAAAACTCTTCCTGTCTCGCAACTCAGATTTGGGGATACTGGTAGTGTTGGTGATAACCAAAGAGGTTATCACACACTGGGCAAGTTTAAATGCTATGGAGAGGCATGAAAATTTGATTTATGCATTGCTGGACGTTATGCAATATGGTTCCTTGGCAAAACGAACCAACCATCTTGTCCCCAGATTTGGTAAGGCACACGGTTCGAACGGGAATGTCGAAATCTGGGACAAGCAAAATAATACATCAACTGTTAAGAGAACCGTGTTTTTGTTAGCTTTTCATACCCATTTGTGATTGGGTAGTATTAACAAAGTAGAAATAAGGTTCGTTTTACTTTTATCGCGCCTTTCAACCTCGTTCCCAGGGCGCCTTCCCCACAAACTGAGGGAAAGGTGCCCTGGGAACGAGTTGCGCGCTTTTTTCTGTAACGTAGATCAAGACAGTTAATAAAAACAAAAAGGAGTAACTTTTGCAATCTAAATAGAGTATCGAATCTTAAAGAACTTTGGAAACATATGGATTGGTTGTTGAAAATCGCTAAATGGGTTTTAGTTTTTAAAAAAAACTAACTTTCAAATAATTTTTGAAAATACCAAGGGTGAGTGTGACTCTCCTTTCCCCTTCCTCCTTGAAATATGGTTTACAGACCACTAGCCTGTCAGTACAGTGGGTGATATACGCACTTTTATACAAGTTTTCCATGCAACAGTTTGGCTGCCATTTTGTATAGGTAATCACACGACTTCGAGTTCAATTTGTAAATAACTTGCACGAGTGTGTTTTTCAAAAAGGATCAAAACTGCATGAGACCGACTTTTTAATAATATACACAACAAAATAACAGGAAAAGTAAGTATAGAAAAAGTTTCTAATCAGTATAAAAGGAACCAGCATCGAAGTATTAACAATAGTAATCGTATCGAGGTTGAAGTCATAATCATATTCGTCATCGCAAATGTAGTCGTGATCGAAGTCGTAGTTGTAACCGTATTTGTAATGGCATTCACGGTCGTAGTACGGTGTGGTCATCACAGTCGTGGTAGTCGTAGTCGTAGTCGTTACCGAAGTCGTAATAGTAATCGTAGTCGAAATCGTATTCGCATTGTAGTCGAAGTTGTAGTCATGCATAGTCGTAGTCGTAGAGTAAATTGAACTGACCCCTAATAATTTTCTTAACAACAGCAACTTTTGAATAGGAATTTCAGATTTTGTAACGAACTCATTCATTTTCCACTGTGCCGAAAAAAAAAATTGGGGGACCGTTACTTTCGGAACTCTACAGTAGTGTGTTGTTTTCTTTTTGTTCATCGGGTTACTTTACATTGTAGGAATATGAGTATCAGTGGAATTGACTTTTAAATTTCATGATACGTGACCTCTTGGTCCGAGACCATTTCGAGTTACAAAAGATTTTACCTGTCCTAAAAAAAACGTCAACCCGAAAGTAGCGGCCCCTTTTGCCCGCAAAATCCGAAAGTAACGGAGACCGTTACTTTCTGAACTCTACGGTATATTATGAAGATTATTCATCTAGTTGATTGAATGGTTCGAATACGATGTCAAAGAGGCAATCTGGGAGCAAGTTGAAGATCCTAGCAAAAGGACTGACCCACGCCGTCTCGCTGGCCGGTCACGAACGTGGAATGCGTGACAGATCACATTCGACCAGATGAAGTTCCTGAGATACAAACGAAACGGTGTCGGTTAGTTAACGAAAGCTACGTCTAGCATTTGATTCAAACTGTGCTCACTCATATAGATGCACATAAGTATGGTTTCCTTTTTATTATGGTTAAACGGCCGTCAATAACTCCAAGTACACGACACAGTCTCTACACACTTTTGGCAAGACTGTTTTTACTTATACAATCTATTTACGTACGTATTTAATAATGGCAATTGTTTATCAAACCAAAAATGTAGAAAAAGATCCGACAACGATATTTTTATCAGTTATCTAAGCGCGGTAAAGCTAGTGGGTTTGATTGCAGTGATACCCAGAAAACAATGCCAGATTGCAAAGTGTTTCCTAAAGCGCACACGGAGAAGAAAGATCAGCAGGGGACCCTACCCACCCCTCCCTCCGATCTAATAGCAGCCTAAGGGGCCACTGGACAAAGATGTACATACATATGCGCTAACTTGTTAAAAGTTCAAAGTGTTGTTCAGGTTGGTATGTATATAGGCAGCAACAAAGGTAGGTGGCTTACTTCTTTTATTGGCACAGAATAACTGATCAATAACTCTTTGCATGTACAAAGTACATCTGCTACAGTCTTTTCTATAATTGTATCGATTTGTTGAAAATAAGCTCTTGTTTGAGGACCGGCCACGAGTCTTCAGCAGTGCAGCCTCAGAGAATTTCTTTACAAAGCAATCCATTCTGCGTGCAAACAAGTGCACCATTTAGAAAAATATACAAAACAAAACAAAACGTTTGCAGAAACATATCACTAAAGCCCCCTACACACCTATCCGGATATTTTTGAAAACGGAGATTTCTTTCTCCGTTTGCTACTCCCGTCCACACGTATACGGCGTTTTCCGTAACAAATACGGAGGTTTTTGAATACGCTCTCCAGAGTGTAGATTTTTAAAAACGGAGATTTATCGTATTCGTGTGGACGCGGATGTTTTCGAATACGGAGAAAAAATCTCCGTTTTCAAAAATGTCCGGATACGTGTGGACGGAGCCTAAATCAACAGACATATCAAGAAAGTTAAAAATTCAATTGCAATAGTTCCCTTACTGTATGTGCATGAGTATATTTCTAAAGCGTTGTAAAACTTTGATGTGGTTTAGCACAGGATCATACAGTGCAGGGAGTCCACTCGTACGGTTTGACCAAGATTCTTTCTTTCTGTACAAAGGACTATCAAAAATCCTAAACCTTGGTTTGTTGTTTGTGTAAACGAAAGTAAACAGTTTCTGTTCCAACAAGAAAGAAGTTTTTCCGATTAACACTTGCGAAACAATTGTTAGACTGGAAGAAGTGACAAGACATGTACTTAGTTTCAGTTTGTTGAGATAACTATTACAGATATCTTCAACTTTGCTTCCGAAAGATCTTTTAATTTATTTCCAAAAACTATATCTTTTAAATTAAAATTTTAAGCTCCAGTTCGGTTCAAAAGCTTTTGTTTACACTCAAGCGTTAAATCACAAACCAAGTTATCTCGTTAATTCTTCAGCAATGGTTTATTAACTAGTGTACGTCTGTCACAAACCACAGGAGTTGATCACACGGTAACTGTCATACCCAAAACCAAGCGAAAAAAGAGAAATAAACCAATTCAAAGCTACACGCTGTAACTGGATCAAAACAGGAATTTCTCCGACTTGTACCGGAAGTGAGAAAACGAAAACCAATATGTAATTTATTGGAAAGATACCGAATGATGACTATCAACCCCGCAGGTGATATCGCTCAATAGCAGCCATACCCAACTTGATTATTGGATAATATGTCGGAACTGAAGTTTGGCTGCTCAATTTGCATTTTAGGACTCGGCTATCTGTCTAAGATATGCATTTTCTTGGAGAAAAAATGATCTGGTTCATCGCCTTGGTGTTAGGGAGAATATCTATTGTCTACTCAGGTGAGAAAGAATACTGCAAACCATATTAATTTTGAAATGTTACATTCTAGTCTTGCCTGATTGGTAAAGACATATTTGTTCCGTAAGAGAAACTCTGCGAAGCAAAGTATTTGAGGAGCGAAAAATAAAAGTTTTTCAACTTTGACTTGCTAACATACAAAATCAATTACTTTTTTTGCGATGCTTTTTTAAAAACCAATATTTGCAACCCAACTCAGTATGCGAAATGTTTTGTGATCCTGTGCTTCTTTAGTTTCTGTAAACAGCTACGAGTCACTTGATATGATCTGAAAATCATATTTATTTTAACGTATTACGTTTTTTGAACAATTGCTCTTCTTTTTAAGCATTGAAAACTAGATTCATGGTTATCGCACACTTAGACAAAACTTATTGGGTTTTTTGTTGTTTTTTTTTACTTTTTCTTTCTCCTTTTAATTTTTTATGCTGTTTTATTTACTTGCAAAAATACTGTACTATAGCAGCATCAACAAACGATCACTGACTTTTTCCAAATTTTCAGGATCGGAACATTACCAGACCCTTGAATTGCTTAAAACGAATCTGTTTAAAAACTACAGCAGAAACATAATCCCACAGAAGGAGAGAAATATTCCTGTTAATGTCAGTTTTGACATTGCATTGAATCAAATCATAGACTTGGTAAGTCCTTTTTTATTTTGGTTCAATGAGTTTATCATAAGAAGTCAGTCATACAATTTTTTTTTATCTCCTGGGGAAAAACTGTTGGAAAGAAAATTGACCTTTGGATGTCTTGATGAAGAAAAGGTGCAAGATATTTTGAAAAAAGGTTATGTATTTTAATTATTTTTTTTTAATGCTGCTTCTCTCTTTAATTACAAAGGCCTAGGGCCTATATCCGGTTTGAACGCGAGTTGCTAACAAACATATTTTGTAGCTAAATGCGAAGGCAAGAACACGATTTCAGTCACAACATTCGGCCTCTAATTCTCCTCTAAAGAAAATAATTTGCCTTGTATTTCTTGAAGCTTCCATTGTTTGACAATGGTTTGTTGGTTAGCATGTTTTCAAATATTAATGAAGAGACCGTGCCGTGTAAACGAAGAATGCCAGGCTATTTTTGCTCGAGGTTTTTCATTATCACCGACTTGTTTTGTTTTCCTTTAAACGGCAAATTTTATGACATGTCTCAAAGGTTTTTAAAAAAAAGCTTCCAGTTTTGCTTCTTGGTTCTTTCAGTTTATTCTGGCCTTTGGTTCAATCGTGATATTATCAAAAAGCCGGCAACCTTTTGTAAATCTAACCCTTGTCGATACAGGTCTCACGCCACAAGCTCACAAGCCTTGACCACCAACATGGTCGAAGATAGGAACTTTGTGGCATCGTATAGTTTTCAATTCAATTACGTCAATATACCTAGAAATTGCAATGCTCAATCAAACTTGCCTTATGTCGAAAATTCTTCATTACGGTTTTATTTAGTTACTTAGGTGTTCGTCAGTTTTGTTTTGGTTTCTCTTTATTGTTTGCTTCTTTCTTGGCTTCTGAAAAGAAGTCCGCTCGAAAGTTTTTAGCTTTATAAGAGTGGAATGTGTGAAATCCTGGTCTGCATTCAATGGCTAATTCTAAACTCACGTAATAAATTTTTTGCCGATTGTCTTATAGCGGTAATTTTACCATTCAAACTTCATCTTCATTGCTTCTCTACACTTTTTAATTTCTAAGAGCAACATTTTCAGTGTGCACTTTTATTGACCTTTATTATAATTTGGTTTAATTCGAGCATTTAGGATGGTACCCATTCAGTCGAGTTTTGACGATAAAGCAATTCACTTTCCTCAATTTTTAATTAAAAAGCTCTTGCAAAACAAAGCAGTCAGGAAAGGTTTAAAACTAATTAAAACAATCAAACATCCTTTTTTCAAATTTAAATCCAAGAAGAAGTTGTTTTGAAAAATAAGTATACACCTCATGCAATGTTTTGTCATAATAATGCCGTGTGAATTCACTTTCAGGGTTTCGATATGCTTTCGAATTCGCGGGCGTAAGAACACTTATTTTGTTTTGGTTCCTTCTCGAAACAATAATATCGAAATATATGCTTTATGTTTCTTTCATTAATAAACATATCTTAAAATAGGGGTGTGTTTTTTCTGAACGTTTTCGACAAATTTACCGGAAAGTCAAAGCTATAATGAAAAAGTTAATCTCCGGGTCCGAACTGTGTATTTGTCGAATTACCATTAGTAGCCATTTACAACAATAAATGGAACGCACAAAGAATAGAAAATTTGCCAATCCCATAAAACTTTTAGAGAAAATCCTTTATTTGGTAGACAAAGTTAAAGAATTGAAAGTTAAAATCAATCATAGTTACACATTTAAGGTATAGAACAACATTTTTTAGCTTACAAATTAAAACATGTTTCGTTCATTCTACGAACATCTTCAGTTGTAACTGCAACTAGATTTACATATATACTGTACAGTAAAGTCGCAGTTACAACTGAAGATGTTTATAGAATGAACGAAACATGTTTTGTAAGCTAAAAAATTTTGAACATTCTATACCTTAAATGTTAAACAAGTCTGCTTCTTTTACGCTCTTTTGGCAATTATAGTTACGTGGCGAATAGGGAAAGCGATTAAAAACACTGTATATCTCGAACGAAGATAAAATATTTGCACTAAGAAACTTCCATGGTAATTTGTTTTTATCTTAGAACGGGAATATTAAAAGAGTTTAGTTTTCAATCAAATCTAACATTAAATGCCATTGATTCGAAAACTTTCTCGAAACTGGAGGATGTGTGATTATAGAAACTGAAGTCTTTAGCGAAGAACCGGTAGGAAACAAAACTCTGTAGACGATTTTTCGCCTGAAGAACCCGATGTTTTGTCTACGACGAAAAATCGGCTATGTGTGGCAGCTCCATGCAGACAGAAATCGGGTACGAAATTGGTCGTGAATGAATATCTGACAAGCTAGAACCAAAAAAGTCTTATCAGCCATTATCGGCTAGTGTGTAGCAATGACCGATTTTTGGTTTGAACTACTTCGCGCATCAGCCAATGGGAAGCGAAATTGCAAGCATGTGAAAAGTAAAAAATAGTGCAATGTGTCTTAGGCACTGGACTGATAAATCTCGCGATAAAAAAATCGGTTAGTGTGTGGTGAGCTACAATCAGATCAGATTTATACCAGACAAAAACCTAAGGCGCTTTAGACGTCTAGTGTGTAGCGGCCTTAAAATCTTACATTTACCGTGGTCCCAGGTCCCCAGAGCGATACACAAGGTTAACATGTGTCGGGCGCAAGTTTAAGTTACACTATTAACTTGCCAAATCCCTGATTTTCAAGGTGCATTAATCACTTTAATTTGAAACAGGAGTGGTCGGTTCTGGTAAGGAAAGAAAATATTTACATAAAGTTGCCTAATTCAGCTGGCTTAAAAGTTTTTGTGCAAAACGACAGAATTTCAATTCGAGGATCCAAGCTGCGATTATAAAATCAAAGTTTAAACCGTATAAAGATAAAAAACTGTTGACTAGTTTTGAATTCAACACAAGCAGGTCCAAGGCTTGCTTTTCAGTTAAATAGTGTTTTACCAAACCTTAGTTTACAAATATTGTTTTTAAACTGGTTACTAAACTTTGAAGAAAAACGACGGACCCTTTGAACACTCTCCGTTGAGATTTGCGAACACAGCTGGGAGTGAGCTTGTTTTTATAAAAAAAAGCCCTTTGCCCTAAAGAAACTCTGAGGTGCAAAATTATTATGCAAGTGCGTGCGCTTGGTTTGCAAGTTTTCATTTCATTCTTTGCCTCAGAGGCCCCTGAATCTTGTATTGGTGCCTTGGTGGAGCAAGGGAATGCCCGTCCTTTTTCACTGGCGAACTGGAGACCTGGAACCGAGCGAGGGGAAAGGTGTTCGCTGCAGCACACGAGCTCTTTCCAATTGGTTTGGGAGTCGAAATATTTGGACTCCGTTCATTTCTCTTGGACTTCTTGTTAACCCTTTC
>JAOBRD020667682.1:0-14928 GCA_027575215.2 Hydrozoanthus sils
ATTTAAACACCGTTAAAGTTTCAAAATCCGCCAAAAACTCGATTGTGGAAAGTTTTTTTGCGGGGGACCAAATCCGCAAGCGGTTTTTGTCCGGGGGGACGGAATACGTTAGCGGATTTGGTCCGGGGGGACGGAATACGTTAGCGGATTTGGTCCGGGGGGACGGAATACGTTAGCGGATTTGGTCCGGGGGGACGGAATACGTTAGCGGATTTGGTCCGGGGGGACCAAATCCGCGGGGGAACCGAATCCGCTGTTACACCGGAAGATTACTTTCTATTACATGTGTTTTCATAGGGTATCTTCCCTTCTTGCTGGTTTGCTTTCCTTGGCTTGTGTCACTTCGGTGTTATATTTATTTTTATGGTTCCTGTTCAAAATTAAACCCAGACTTTTATTAAATGTAAACTGGTCTTTAGATATTGTAACCGCGCCAGCCATGTGCGTTTTATGGCGTTTTAGCACTTAAGACAGTTTATCTTGCCGTTATATTTCGTGTAAATATCGTCAAGTTTATCTTGTTCAGTTAGTCTTACTTGGCGTGTGTTGCCTTTAAGTTTCTTACTCGGCTGGCCTCGGCTTCTTATTTATTTGTTGTTGTGATTAGTTGTATCATATATTATTGTTATGTTACTTTTGTTGGGGCTTGTGTCGCCCTCTAGTGTGTCTTTATGGCGTGTGTCGCCTCAGTTTTGCTGGCGTGTGTTGCCTTAGTTTTCCTGGCGTGTGTGTCGCTTTAGTTTTGCTGGCGTGTGTCGCCTTGGTTTTCATAGCGTGTGTCGCCTTAGTTTTCTTGGCGTGTGTCGCCTTAGTTTTCTCGGCGTGTGTCATCTTAGTTTTCATGGCATGTGTCGTCTTAGTTTTCATGGCGTGTATCGCCTTAGTTTTCATGGCGTGTGTTGCCTTAGTTTTCCTAGCGTGTGTCGCCTTAGTTTTCCTGGCGTGTGTCGCCTTAGTTTTGCTGGCGTGTGTGTCGCTTTAGTTTTGCTGGCGTGTGTCGCCTTAGTTTTCATGGCGTGTGTCGTCTTAGTTTTCTCGGCGTGTGTCACCTTAGTTTTCTCGGCGTGTGTCGTCTTAGTTTTCATGGCATGTGTCGTCTTAGTTTTCATGGCGTGTGTCGCCTTAGTTTTCATGGCGTGTGTCGTCTTAGTTTTCATGGCGTGTGTCGCCTTAGTTTTCATGCCGTGTGTCGCCTTAGTTTTCATGTCGTGTGTCGCCTTAGTTTTTGTTTATGAAGCCGGGGTTTTTGTCGCTTTCCAGTGCGATCTTACGACATATGTTGCCTTTGAAAGAGTGTGGTTTTGTATGATGTGCCGCTTTCGAACGAAGTACTCTAATATTTTCTATAGAGTCAAACGACTGTGAGAGAGTTGCAGAAGCAGCTGATGCAACTCAAAACGGCCACTGCTTTGAACTCCGTTGAGGCGGTTCTGCTGATCCTGCAGCAAGAGTTGGCAAAACCGCGCCCAGTTTTTGATCATTACAAGGCCTTGGCTGATTTGGTGGAGCTTTTGGTGGATTCGGCATGCGATAAAGCGGACCCCAGAACAAAGAGATGTAGCACCATTCTGCGGCAGTATCGACCTCTTTCCTCACTCCCTGGTAATGCGCAATTTCAAACAATTTTGGTGAAGTTGGTGGGGGACAATGAAGACGTGGAGGTGGCTAAGGCTGTTCAAAAGTCTCTGTGTCCACAGCCTCGACTGGGTCGGCCCTCTCTCCGCTTCGTCCCGAGTTTTCCCAAGGGCCTCTTTGTTCCCGTTTCGGATCGCACCCGCTGCTGACCTGTTTTAAATGTCGTAGGCGGGGGCACATTGCAAGATTTTGCCCAACGGATTGAATTGATGGCTGAATAGTGGAAATCAATGATTGCTTGTTTTTGGTTCAACTTGTTTTGTTCTCGGTATTTCCCTTGGGGGCTTTCCCGCTATCAATTCAGTCTATCTGGGACGGGTAATCTAAATACCCGATACTTTGTCTACGATGGGGTCCCTGGATATGCCTGGTTGGTGGCCGGTACCCAAATTGATTTCTTACATTCCGTTACATTGTTTCGTTTAGGAGTTGTTAGAACTGCAGTTCAAAAGCGCTCAGAAGTCTGTTGGAACTCTTAGTTGGTGCATTTGGAAAGAGGAGCCCCTCAACTGGGGCGGTCCACTCCCATATCTGCAGTGGTGGCTTCCGGGAATGTTTTTGCTTCGTTATCAAATTGTGTCCATTATAAATGTATCATCTTTTAAGGAGGGGTTTCTGAGAATGGGAGGAATCTGAGTTTTTTGGGCTTATGTTTGTGGTTCCAGACGAATTGTGCTTGGGTTAGAAATTATTTTTGCCATAACTTAGTATTCCTTTGTCTGCTATAGAGGTGCAGAAGAACAATGAAAAATCTCCTACTATTTTTATTGTTATGATAGCGCCGAAATGGCCTTACGCTGCATATAATTAGCACGTTGAATCCCTAGGGGCTCTTCACATTACCCATGGGTATTGCGTATATTATTTATACGCTCTCCAGAGTTGTACAATCATTCTCTTTTTGCGTTTTTGCCCTCCTACCTCCCCCAGTAATCCCCGTTCTCCTGCGCTTCTTGGCATGCGCGGAAATTATATTTGACTATAACTTCCCGTGTCTGCTAAAGAGGTGCAGAAGAAAAATGAAAATTCTCCTACTATGCATAGCAGCCAGAAATATCCGTAGGCCGGGAGAATGGAACAAGTTTAAGATATCACATTTGAAGTGCTCTGTAAGGTTCCAAGTAAAGAAAGAAACACGTGTGTGTCGGAAGAGCTAAAACTCTGATTTTGATGGTACTTTTTTTCTTTTATCTTCAGGGTGGAAAGTATGGAAAGTGTAAAGCAAAGAAGAAAGCGCTAGGTGAGGACTCAAGAAGACAGTGTTTGTCGGTGGAAACGAAATCGTTTGGCTTAGTGTCCGTGGTATTTTTATCATTTAACCAAACATTTATTCTTCTTTTGAGCTTGAAAGATCTAAATTACTCTTCCACGGTTTCTTGTTTTTTTTTGGTTTTGTTTTCTAAGTTCTCCTGATATCCAAAAAATCAAAAACATTTTTGCAAATTTCAAAAATGTTTCTTGCAATAATAACAATTTACGGTCGCCGGTGGCATTTCTTACTTAATTCACTGTTTGCGACGCATGATATATAGTCTGAGGTTCATGGTTCAGATTTCTGATTGATGGTTTACTAATCACAGTCAGGTGCAATCTTGTTTTACCTACGTAGTTTCTTTCCCATCTACGACACAATAGTGTGTAGATCATTTTGTCCTACTACAAACATTAGTATGATCACCATTGTCATTTTCGTTATTGTTAGGTTATTAATTTTGGGTGTCATTAGGGGCGCCCTTACAAACAAATAGAAGTGCGGGCCTTTTAGGGCAAAAAATAAGACCCCCGCGGATCTTGCATGGTTTTGAACTGACACTGTACGTTTTAGAGATCTCTTTCAAACTTTAGTCATATCTATATATACTCTTACTTATCTACAGATTGAAACAGTTTCACATAGGTGGATTTCATTTTTTACATTATAAAAATTTGTAGAAGTTCAACTTCAACATTAAAACAAAATAAGTCCAAATTTTGAAGAAGTGTAGGGGACTTAGTCATCGGTCAAAGTTTAAGATTGGAAACTTTTGGAGAAATGAGCCATTTAAAACTCCAAAATTTACAGTTATTGTATGGAGTTGAGGCAACTCTTGGCACCCATCCATACAACCTTTGTAATTTAACAACTTTTGAAGCCTCGTTTCTCTCAAAATTTTATGCGTGTCAAGCTAAAATTTTTAATAATTATTCACTCTGCGATTTTGCCCTCATTTTGTCTCAATGTTGAAGTTTGATTTACTTTAACGAAGAAAAGGTAAACAATGACGTCATACTGAAATCCACCTATAGAAACGATAGCAATCAACCTCAACAACACATCAACTTTGTTTCTCTAGAGCTCAACATTGAGCTAGGGCCAGAGACAAGTACCTGACTTAAAACTGTCGCCCAGCTTAGCTATCTGTTTCTTAAGGGAGTCCCCGATCTCGTGGCATTCTAATAATACGAGTTTTCTCCATGTTTCTCAGCATTCTTTTGAGACCTTTTCTTCTTCTCAGAGTTTTCTTTTTTCACCATCGTTCTTAAACAGGTTGCTTTAAAGGCTGGATTCTGTTCAATGGTTCCTGTTACATTCTGATCAAGACTCCTCAAAACTGGGACCAGGCAAAGATCAACTGTGAGACTCGTGGAAGCCATTTAGTGAAAATTGATTCTCTTAGTGAGAACAATTTCATCCTACAAATGGTGAAGACAAATGGTCCGGAAATAACGCCCGGTATCTGGCACGGCTTGAGGTATCTGTCTGGGAAATACAAGTGGACAGATGGTAGCGTGGCCGACTTTACCAAGTGGAGCCTTGGAGAGCCTAATAATGGGTATTTGGAGCCGTGTGGTATGATGTACGTCACTGGAGCAGAAGGTTACTGGAATGACGAGTCTTTCGCTACGCAAATGTCTTTTGTTTGCGAGGCATCTCCGCGCTGACAGTAACCAATACTTTGTAAGCAATCTATGTAAATTGTTTCCTCACAACTGAAGATGACCATAAAATAATCGAAAACATGTCTTGTTCGATAACAAAAGGTTGTCCTGTTTCTTAAAGCATTTCATGTCTGCCTCTTTTACGCTCTATCAGAAATAGTAACTGCGCGTTTTAATAGAATTTCGGAGACTGTATTTTAACAAAAATTAGCGTCTTAAAAGATTAATAAATTAAACTAGAAAGGTATTTTAGTGTGATATAATGCGACGTATGCCTGACGTATCTACTTGACAAAAATTGAGAATCAGTTTGCAACTGATCAAATTGATAATAGTTGATAGCATTTTAGGAATTGATTATCAATTATTATCGGCAATTGATAAAAGTTGATACTCACTCAGACTTCTGCCATTATCAACTTTTATCAAGTGCTTATCAACAGTTATCAGTTGTCAGTTATCAATCACCACCCAAACTTATCATATTACGGGCACAACCCTTAATGCTTTGCCGTGTTGCTGATTAAAAGCGCGTAGATTTTCCCGAGTTTCTTAGTATAAAAAACCATGCAAGTAAAACAGTGATGTCTGATTTGAAAAAGGAATCAAAACTCGAACCAATTCATAGCCATTTTCAATTTTTATGAAAACATTATTTCTTATCAATTGTTTATCAATTATTATCAATTGCTTATCGATTGTTATCAATTGCTTATCAACTATTATCAATTGCACTCACTGAAATTTTTGCTATCAATAATTATCGAACTCTGATGATAATTGATAATCTGCACCTAACAAGTTGTTATCAATTTTTAGTTCAATAAAGTAGTTACGCCAGGCGTATGGCATGCGAGTTTCCCTTTTAAACATGTGCTATAGAAGTATAAACCCAACCTGCTTGCTCTGTTCAGTAATAGAAACACGCGTGCGGCTCGTTTTTCTAAGCACTTCTTTCGTGAATTCAAATTAAAGTTCACAGTGTTTCTATTACTGAACAGAGCAAGCAAGTGAGTTTTATATTACTTTTATAAAATAAGACACACAAACAGCCGATAAATCCCCGCAATGATGTATGCAGACACATTCCATTCATATTTAGACTGCGTCACTACAGCCAATCAGAAAGCGCGTTATATTTCCCTTATTTTATAAAAATAAAGGAACACATGCCATGTATGCATGCAATCATGCTCATTATTGTACAAATCCAACAGCATTCTAAGACCTATAACGAGCACTGTTCAATTCGAAGAATTACAAGAAATATTGCACTAAATTACACATTGAAACATTTTGTTCTTGCCTCATTGCAATTTGTGATTACAAACAACTTAGGTCGGTTTCCATTCTTGGATGCTAATTTGGAAGTTTAAAACACTCAGAATGAAAAGTTCCTATCAAGTTTTAGTCTCACTGGGTTTTATTACCTGTACAATGTCAAACGTATCCGAAAACACCTGTCAAGGGAGAACATGGAAACCCTTATTCACGCATTTATATCATGCCGTCTAGACTCTTGCAATAGTCTTCTACTTGTCAGCTGGCCAAACTTCAGAGAGTTCAAAATGCAGCGGCACGCCTTATATTCCAAGAATCAAAACTTTACCGTATCCGTTATTGTACTCATTACACTGGCTGCTGATCAAAGTATTGAATAGATTTTAAGATATTGTTATTAATGTTCAAATCACTGCACGGACAGGGGCCTGGACTGAGAGAACTTTTGAAAGTAAAGGACTGAAAAAACTATAATTTACGATCAAACAACTCTCTGCTACCATCACCTCCATTTACAAGATCTTACGCAACTCTCGGAGACATAGCGTTTACGTATACGCTGCCCCCAAACAAGACAGTCTAAAAAAAAAAGACAGTCTAGCAAATATCCTAGTTGCACTCACATTAGCACAACACAACACTCACTTACACATATCAGGTCGCATAGTGTAGGGTTCCCTGCACTTAGCTCGACATTTCGGACAAGGCCAGGTAGCTGGAGCCGTGGTACCCTGCGAGGTAGCACCACGAGATGTAACACCTAAATGCCACACTGAGTCATCCAGAGAATCCACCAAAAAATTATGAATACAAAGTTTGGAATAGAAATACAAATACAAAGCCATCACCTCCACTTACAAGATCTTACGCAACTCCCGGAGACAGAGCGTTTACGTATACGCTGCCCCCAAACTGTGGACTTCGTTGCCAGAGCAAATACGCCAGAGCGCTAGCGTTGGGATTTTCAAAAATGCTAGGGAAGAAATATTTATTTAGGAGAGCTTTCAACTAATAAAAAACTTCAGGTAATTTTACCCATGTTTTTGGTTTTATATTTGAAACTAATCGTAATTTTACCCAGTTTTCTTGTTTTATTCCAAACTGCATTGTAATTTTCCCAGTTTTTATAGTTTAATTTATTTGATACGTATTGTAATGCGCATTCGAAAATGTTTCATTGATGTTTGTGCAAAACAAATTCAGCTTATTATTAAATTCAGTTTATTATTATTACGTGTGGTTTTTGCCAATGATAGATTATACAATGCAAACCACGTCTATCTCATTTTCAAAAGTCACATTTTTTTTAAACATATTATATAACTTTATTGCACCTATGTCACGCATCCATGGTTTTTGTATTAAAATATAATCGTCCAAGTTCTAAGAGTTTGTATAAACTTTTAAGTTTACGTTAAATTCCAAGTCCTTTGTTATCATTTCAGTTTTAGTTTTAGGACATTTTTTGCCTGACTCGAGGAGTCACGGTAGAACACTAAGACAATAGGACTCGAGGTCCCTTTTGAGGTCTGCCACCCGGGCCCTACGGTTTAACGTCCTTGTTCGAAAAGACTCATTTTCCGAAGCACATTGTATAAACTTTGTAAGACACTCATCGTTTGAAGATGTTAGAGCAAAGGCAGCACCTTCTTCTAAGACCCTGAGTCTTAAGGTCCACCTCCGGGAATCGAACCTGGGCCTCCCGCATGACAGACTGGCGCCTTACCAACTGGACTAACCAGGCTTGTTAGTTTTTCTTTGAGTTTTTAAATTTAAAATACATATTTCATCGACCTGACAATCTGGAAGAAATTTAAGAATTCAAATGATTGGAATAGGTCCAAACGAACGGGCCCTCAGTTTGACGATTGCAGGTGTCCTTTTGAAATCAAAACCTTAAAATCTCGCTAACCTTAGCATTTCTGTAAGAGTGTGCAACTTGCATTGTTCTAAGGTTCTTTAATACATTCATTACTCACCACTTATTAGCCTGCACGATCAAGACAAAATACTTTCTTAAACTCCGTTCTAAAGATCTGGTTAAATATGTAATAAATAACTGGGTTGATAACACTGCTAGTAAAGGCTGGGAAATTATAATAAAAACTGTAATAGCTGTTGACACTTTTTCCAAAACCATAGAATGTTTCTATCAAATTTACAATAAAAGCCGGGAGCCAACAGATGAAAAATCCGACCACTATAACGTAGAACATTTTTGTAATCCTTGCCTCGTCTACTCCATAAGCAGAGTGGCTTCCCTGGGACGATGGAGCGGCCGCCGAATTATGATGGCGGATTGTTTGGTAGATCTTTATATAACATGCCACGATTACTGCACCGGTAGCAATTATGTAGCAAACAATCAAGGTACCAAATGGCGCTGATGGACCGTTTTTGGTGAAAAGCTGGTAACAGGCGGCAGGATAAACATTAAATATTTGGGGATTGTTCCCCAAAAGAATTGGCGAGGCTATAGATAAAATAGTTCCCCATATCCACGTACCAAATGCTATTGCTTTACTCCGTGTTTTGGAAAACACTTTAGGGTAGAGTGCTGGTCGTACAACACGGATATATCTGTTAACTGCTATAAGGATAACGGTTGAGAGTGAGACTCCGCCTAAGATATGTGCAAAGTAAAAATTCAACTTGCAGCCAAATTCTCCTGTGATCCAACTCGAGGTCATGGTGGATGCGGCATTGAAAGACATAACCAAAGCAACCATTAAGAAATCTGTGATTGCCAATGAGAGCACAAAATAGTTTGTAACTGTTCGAAAAGACGGCTTTCTGTAAAATGTTAGAAAAACCATCAAGTTACCAACAAGTGCAGAAACTATTAAAAGGACGTTAATAATGATTTCTACAACAACTAGGAATGAAGGTCTTTCCTCCATTGTACTGTTCTGGTAAGTTCAATAACTTTCTTAAAACTTTAAAGGACAGGAAATCATCTCTTCGTCTTTTACTCGTTGTAGTTGGTATGTACTGTCCTCTGCGCTGTGAACCTCAGGGATAAACCTTCGCTTTTAAAGTGTATGAGAATCAAATTGCTCTGTACAGCTGCTACAATTGTGTTGATAATTTCTTCTTGTTTGGTATTGAACTCAAAACGAAAGATTTCAGAAAGAGCGGATCCAATGGAAGTGGTGGCATTGAAACAGCTCTTTCTTATCTGCCCTTCAAGTGTGCTCTGCTATAACACTCTTTAATTCCAACCACTGTCCTTCAACTCTTTCCTTTTTTAGCTTGTTGAATACTTGCATTCTCAATGTTTTCGCATCTCTTTTTAATTTTGCAAGATCATTTATCAATCTTTGACAAAATAGATACAAATTGTTTTCTCTTCTTCTTTGTGGTAATTTTTTCGTCTTAATTTGTCTTTATTTAAAAAGATTTTAAGGAGAGAGAAGACGCATGGGCAAAAAGTTCCCATGAGTGTCGATTGCAACTGATGATCTGAATCCTTAAAACTGCAGAGGCAAAGAAATTGTCAGGCACTGACTAAATGGCATTGGACTCAAAACGAAAGAGATTTCAGAAGGAGCGGATCCATTGGAAGTGGTGGCATTAAAATAGTTCTTTCTTATCTGCCCTTCAAGTGTGTGCTGCTATAACACACTTGAACTCCAACCACTGTCCTTCAACTCTTTCCTTTGTCGGCTTGTTGAATACTTGCATTCTCAGTGTTTTCATTTCTCTTTTTGCAAGGTCATTGATCAACCTTTGACAAAATAGATACAAATTGTTTTCTCTCCTTTTTTTTGGTAATTTTTTTATCTTGATTTGTTTTATACAAAAAGATTTTGTGGAAAGAGAAAACGCATTAACAAAAAGTTCCCATAAGTGTCGATTGTAACTGATGATCTGAATTCTTAAAACTGCAAAGAAATTGTTAGGCGCTGAACGAATGCGAGTCCATAACTACAAGACGAAAGTAATAGGAAGCAGGGCGGGAAATTCCTTCTACTTGCATTTTTGTAGTTGGTACACGCTGTCCCGAGCCTTGTGAACCTTGGGTTAAAAAATGTGCAAACATTTATGTTTTTTTTCTAAATGTTAACATTTTCTGCTCGTTCAAAACGAATTGTTTCGCAAGGAGCGGATCTCGTTGAAGTTGTCCTTTCATCAATGCAAATATCTTAGTTGAACCAACTCGACTACCAATCATTGTCCGACAACTCTTTAGCTTTTCAACTTGACAAGTACTAGCTTGCATTGTTTCCTTTTCGCTTAGTTGTTCAATTTTCAAAAACATCTTTTAAAGGGTAAAAAATTCGAAAACAATTTTAGGTTGGTCATAATTCGACCTGGTAAAAATTATTTGTAATCACAGACAAAAGAGGTGTATAATTTTTTTCAAAAAAAAAAACTATAAACGTTTTCGATTTTTGAGATCATCTTCAGAAATATAAACTGTCTTAAAACTTAAAACTGCGCCTTTGTTATAATATATAAAATATATAAAAATTTGTTGAAAGTTCGAAAACGTATCGTATTTTTAAGATAATAACATATGTATACCAATTTTACTTATATTTACAAATATCTTTTGTTTTCTCTTCGTTTTATTTTGTTATTGATCTTTTGCATCTAACATTCTCTCATCTTGAGTTGCCCAAAATTATAGTTCTACAGAGAGAGAAAACGCGACTGACAAATATTACATAGTTGTAAGTGTCAATTAAAACAGAATAGTTCTTTGATTCTTGCACACTTTAAAAGCGCAAGGTTTATCCCTGAGGTTCACAGCATAGAGGAGAGCGTACCAACTACAACAAGTATAAGAAGAAGAGACGACTTTCTGTCCTTTAAAGTTTGAGAATCGATATTGAACAAACCAACATTTGAATGAACAGTACCAGTAAAATAGCAGAAATGACCTCCTGATCCAGTCCTGGTTAAAGAAATCAGTATTAATTACTCCTATTAACAGTTTCTGCACTTTTTGGTTTTTCTGACATTTTATACAGAAAGCCGTTGTACCGAACTGTTACAAACTATTTTGTGCTCTCCCTGGAAGATTTTTTAATGGCTGCTCTGGTTACGCCTGTCAATACCACATCCACCATGACCTTAAGTTGGGTTACGGGAGAATTTGGCTGCAAGTTGAACTTTTATTTTGCACATATCTTAGGCGGAGTCTCACTCTCAACCGTTATCCTTGTAGCAGTTAACAGATATATCCGTGTTGTACGACCTGCTCTCTATACCCTAAAGTGTTTTCAATGAAAACATGCAGTAAAGCAGATGGTACGTGGATTTAGGCAACATTTTTGGCAATAGCTCCGTTAGAACTTCTGAGGAAACCACCCCAAACCTTTCAAGTTTATCCTGCCGCCTGTCATCAGATTCTCACTAAAAACGGTCCATCAAAACTTTCTTCCATACTGGTTATTTGCTATCATAGTTTTTACCGGTGCAGTTATCGTGGCATGTTATATAAAGATCTACCAAACAATCCGCCATCACAACACTGTGGCCGCTCCATCGTCCCAGGAAAGCCACTCTGCTTATGGAGTAGGCGAGGCAAAGATTACAAAAATGTTTTCTTTTATTGTGGTCGGATTTTTTTCCTGTTGGTTACCAGTTTTTGTTGTAAACGTTGTAGAAAGATTTTAGATTTTTGAAAAAAGTGCTTATAACTATTATAATTTATACTTTTTGTTTCCCGTCTTTACTAGAAGTGTTATCAACCCAATCCTGTATTATGTATTTAACCATGCATATTCGTTTAGAGCGGAATTTAGGAAAGTATTTTGCTTTAATCATTCTTAATAAGCGTTGTTAATAAAACACAACTCAAACGTTAGCTGTTCTCCATCAATCGTTTTGCAAACATGGCTGGTTTTTTTGACAAGTTAAACGCTGCTATGAATAACTTTCGTTACTAATGACTGTTTGTGCTTTGCTGTGAGAATTCCCATTTGCCCCGAGTATTTGTCTTTTTCTTTTGTCGCTATAATTCGTCTTTTGCTGTGTCTCGTGCATTCGCCGTTTGTGTTTGTTTGATATTATTTGCTGTGAGATCTTCTTTTGTCGCTATACTGTTTGTTTTTTGCCGTGAATGTATGTCTATTTTACCTTAAGTGTTTTTCTTTTGGCGAATATGTTTGGGTTTTGACGCGAGAGTTTGACCTTCCCCTTAACTGTTTCTTTTTCGATGCGAATTTTTTTTTAACTGTTAGTGTTAAGGATTTTTTTTGCACAATTAATTTTTGCCATGCGTATTTTTAAAACGTGTAACTTGCCTCTCGTCATGAGTGCTTATTTTTTTTTGTCTCAGCTTGCCTTTTGCTGTGGTGGCTTCTTTTTCCTTGCCGGAATGATTGTTTATATCGCAATAGTTTGTTTTTGCTGTGCGTGCTACTTTTTACTGTGAGTGTTTCTCTCTAGCTGTGAAAAATAGTCTTTCTCGCCTTCCTCTGTGCGTTTTTATATTTTACCGCAAGAATTGTCTCTTAATTAATGTGGTTTGTATTTCGCCGTGAATGTCTGCCTTTTGCCTTGAGTGCTTGTCTTTTGCCATGTTTGACATTTTCCACAAGCATTTTTCCAGTTTTGCCTGGCGAGAACTTTTCTTTTGCCTTGGGATTTTGTTTTTCGCTTCGAATAATGCCTTTTTCTTTTATTTTAGCGTACGAGGAAAGTCTGTCGTTTGTAATTGAACAAGAGCAGTCTTTATTTTAAAAGAAAAAATACATCTCCTAGTTTGCAATGAAACCGTATTTCGATTGAAGGAAACAAAAACTTTATTTTAACCTTACAGGAAAATATCGATATTTATAAATACGACTCTTGCCCCGGATCTCGGTCCTTACGCGAGACTACTGACTCAGTTTTTTTCTCGATACGGATCTCCTAGCCAGCAAATATCGTATATATTTCAAAATTAACCTGTTGAGCTCTATATTGGCATTGGTGTTGATTTTTTTCTTTTAGAAAGAAAACATCTTCCCTTACGTAATTTGTTTTCTTTCTTTCTAGCTTCTTGAGCAGTATCTAACCGATAGCGTCACTCAATCAAAGCTTTAGGAAGTTTTGACCTACGCATTTTTAAGAGTGATTGCATCTGTAATTAGATTACTCTTTACAGCTGCTACAATTGTATTGATAACCTCTTCTCGTTCGGCTTTGAACTCAAAAGGAAAGATGTCAGAAGGAGTGGATCCATTTGAAGTAGCCGCACTGAAACAACTCTTACTTATCAGTCTTCCCTTCAAGTGTGTGTTGCTTGAACAAACTTGAACTCCAACCATTGTCCTTCAACTCCTTCCTTTGTCAGCTTGTTGAACACTTGCGTTCTCAGATTTTTTCGCCACCTTTTTGCAAGAACATAGACAAATTGGAGACTAATTGTTTTCTCTTCTTGTTCTTGGCTATTTTTTGCATTGAAGAATCTTTCTTCTTTAATTTTTTTCATACAAAATTACTTTTCGAAAGTTTACGTTACAATTAAAAAGGGCGGGGCGTGGGAAATTCAAACCGTAAAACTGATCAAAATGAACTGTTTAGCCATTCTATTGAGTGTTGTCTTTTAGTGGCAAATTTTTAAATACAACGTGAAGATTCAAGTGAGGCTTTACCACTGGAACGGGGTATATACTAAGTTTCGCTGATCTACAATATTAACAAAGAACCCCATAAACCCACACGAAGGAAAGAGTAAAATTCCTGATCTCAGTGGGATTTGAACCCACGACCTACGAAACAGGTCTACGTCGTCGCTCTAACCAACTGAGCTACGGGGTCAGCTGGGAGTTTGGTTGTGGGATTTTAAGGACAGTACAACTCGGCCCAAGCCTAGAAATAACCATCTGTTTCGTAGTTCGTGGATTCGAATCCCACCGAGGTAAGAAATTTTTTCTCTTTCCTTCGTGCGGGTTTATGGGGTTCTTTGTTAATGCTGCAGATCAGCGAAACTTAGTATATACTCTGTTCCAGAGGTAAGGCCTCACTTGAATCTTCATGTTGAACTGCTTAGCGTTAGTAATTATATGCACAGAAATATCACATTTGTGTTGCTGATATGGACATATGCTTAATAATAGTTTTTTTTAAACCAACTATGTTATACAGTGGAGGATTTCTTTAACTGTGTTTCTTCTTGCTGCGGGTTCATAAAACCAATAGAAGACGGGATGTAGTTGCTTAGGGAGCGCGAATGACTGAAAGTTTAACACGAGGGATAAACTTAATACCCTAACTCTTCAGTATGATATCGTCAATACATGCTATCCGGCACCAGAAGCAGCAAAAAAAGAACCAAAAAATCAGTCCTCGTATTTGTTATCATTTCATCTGCATTTTTTTATGTTTTCATTAAACCTTTTTTATACTTCCAAAAGTCAAACCGTTGTCACATTAATTAAGTAAAAAAAACGCGTGTGAGAATCTGGCCATATGTAACACGCCCAGTACAAGTAAATGAATAAATTCGCGGTTGTTGAACGCTGCTGTCTAAATTTTTTCTGCTTGAGTAACGTTAAACTTGAGGAGACACGGCAAAGTTGAACATGCCGTCAGCATTTTGTTCTCATCCCAAGAGCAATCCTTAACAATAATGCGTCGCATTCATCCTGTGTGCTTCTCAGTCCGGGGAAGAGGGGGGTACTCTGATGTGTAGGGTCTGATGACCGCCGGAAAAGTTCCCAATATACCCTAAAGAATGCTGGTAAGGCATAAAAAATTTTCGATCCTAAAAATATATCTGGGTAAAAATTACCCCAAAATATCGAAAATTGACACTTTTCCCTGGATAGGTATCGGGTCGGTGCTAAGTCCCCTCGTGTTGCACTGAACGTGATATGCAGTACGTAAATAACGGCTCGTGTAGTAAGTACGACGTTTGCCAAAGGACTTTGTTTTAGGTTCTTGTTCAGTACGTACTTTTGCTAAAACAAGAGACTGTAAGCAGTCTAGTAGCTTTGCGTTTTTCAATCCTAAAAAATACTAGGCTCTTTATATCACAGGCTTTCTTTAAGCAATCCCCCCAAAAGTATCGGACTGACTATTTTCAATCCTAAAAAATACTAGGCTCTTTATATCACAGGCTTTCTTTAAGCAATCCCCCCAAAAGTATCGGACTGA
>JAOBRD020667789.1:0-14928 GCA_027575215.2 Hydrozoanthus sils
CTCCCCACCCTCCCCTTTTGATGCTCACTTTCACTGATGACCCTCCTCTCTGAGGCCTCAGCCCTCCCAAGGAAGTACTAAAGATTTGGAAGTAAAAGGTGAGATAAAAAATCCTTACCCCCTTAAGAATGTTAATGGCTTCTCTGCTAAGCCAGACTGGAAAGAGGACATCATCATGGAGTATAGACTCAAATAGGTCGTCCTCATTTTCTGCTTCAAATGGTGGCTGAAGAAAAGAAGTTGTCGGTGTAAATTGGGATGTACTAAAACTACAGTTCATTTGCTCTTATCTGATGTCTTAATGGCAGGCTAAATATTGTATGAAATTAAAGGTTACTCTCAGGTGCCAAATAAATGTCCCGGGATGATTATTAAATTATTATTTTTTCTCCACCCCCCAGGCTTATTGTGTTTTATTGTATGTGTAGAGGAAATAATATAAGGAAAAATCTTTTTGCTTGTCTTCAAAGGAACATTCAAAAATGTTTCAAAAACTCATTAGTTCAGAGTTTCCATAAAATATTCTTCAATTCTATAACTTTGATTTTTGCGCACAAAGACAATTGAGCTTTACCTGTCCAGCCATCATTTCGTACATCAGCACTCCAAGTGCCCACCAATCAACTGAAAAACCATAGGGCTGCTCCCTTAATATCTGTAAACATAAAAAAGCTTCTGTGAGCTGCCTCATTCATCAAACTTTTACTTCTACCAGCTAGTAACAATCCATCACCGCCTCACCTCAGGAGCAATGTAGTCTGGTGTGCCGCAAAATGTGTTTGTCGTCATACCAGGTTTCATGTGTTCCTTGCACATTCCAAAGTCTGCAAGCTTGATATGCCCATCAGAATCCAATAACACATTATCTAATTTTAAATCTCTGCAAGGCAAAAAAAAAATTGAATAATACTTTAGTCACAACTGTCAAAACTACAGTTTAAATCAAAGCTGTCACTGGGGTCAGATTTTAGACTGTTTTAAATTACAAGAGTTGAGGAAGGGATTTATTTTGATACATCAAGCCAGCCACAAACTGTCCTCATAGGGGCAATAACAAATGCTCCATCCTCTTCATAAACATCTAAAGTAATTCTCCTTACTTTAGAAATAATCATATTGCATTTCTAATAATGAGAATCAATCAAACAAAGCAAACTTGATTTTAAAATTTGCAGGCTACAATACTGCCTTACTATTTTCAAAATAATCTAAAGAAAAAAGAACAAATAAGAACTTTAAGCCTTTCAGCCCCTATCAGTTAGAAACATCAACTTCTCCTTACATAATATGTACATACAAATAAGGACATTTAATTTGGTGACGAGAAAATGAGAGTTGATCAAACAATGCAAACTATGGAAGATGAAAACTACATGAAATGTATGGGCTTTGGTTGGGAGATTTATTAAAAATAATACAACTGAGTCTGAAAGAGTTAATTTCTGCTTAGGGAAATCTCTTACTCGTTAACCCTTTCAGTTCAAAACAAAACAAATGATGTACAAATTGGTAAATTCTCTATAAGTGGATTCATACTTTTCATGCAATCAGCTCGGGAGAATTTTGATCTTCATCTTTAACAGTTTATTTTGTCTGATCAATTTTCATTAGAAATGAATTTCTCATGAAAATGGACAATGGATGACACTGAATTGGCAGTGGAAAGAGAAATTTATGCTTTTCTAATATACTGGATGAAAGTATTGTATAAATTATTTTGCCTAACGACTCTAAGATACTCAACTTGAATTCTAACTTCAGTTGGAATAGTTACCTGTAAATGACTCCTGCCCTGTGCAAGTACTGTAATGCCAAGACAACCTCTGCTGCATAAAACCTGTTTGCATGTACACAAGTTAAATGGCTCAGAAAAACTAATAATTACCCTTTAGGCCATAACAACCATTATAATAACCTTTCAGTAATTTATTGCTTTTAATTATAAAATTAAAAAAAGACTGATTCTTATGACACATACATACAGAAGGATATAACCAATTTAATGAGACACAAATAACATACAGAAAGGTTATAACCCATTTTAAAATAATCAAATTAAAAAAAGACCAATTCAAAGACGCAATTATTAACATACAGAAAGGTTATAATATTTTATCAAAATAATTAAGAAAAAGACTGATTCAAAGGTCTATGCAATTAACATACAGAAAAATTATAACCTGTTTTACATTTTATAAAAATAATTAAAAAAAGACTGATTCAAAGGTCTATGCAATTAACATACAGAAAGGATATAACCCACTTAATATTTTATCAAAATGATTTTAAAAAGACTGATTCAAGATGCAATCAACATACAGAGAGGTTATGAACCATTCAATTTTAATGTTTTATTAGTTTAAGGAAAATTAGACTTCAGAGATGAACAGAGTGAAGACCTTTTGAGGACAATCTTGAACTGTTTTTTTGTCAATCTATTTTTGTGTAGTAAAACCATAATCCAAAAAATGCTATCAGCCAGTACATCAAAAAAATTCACAAACTTAATTCATTTGAAAAGGTTGTTCAGAGAAAACAATTTGAACAAGGAACATGATTCAGTCAAGTTTTCTAATTTTTTATTTCCTTCTATGTGCAAGAGTCAGTCAACCACTACAACAACCAATCTTAATAAACTGATAACAATTATTCTAACCATAAAGTAATTCAAAAAAGGTAAACTGAATGCTCACCTTGATCTGTCTTCATCAAATTTTCGTGCTTTTTGAATTTGAAACATCAAGTCCCCTCCATTGACATATTCCATTACAAAAAATAATCGATCCTGAAAAAATTAAATAATAAAAATAGTGAACAGCCAAACTCTCGCAACAGGGCTCCAAAGACAATTTATCTTTAACCTGTGCTTGCTATAAATGGAACACTAGCTAATATCATCACAATAAATAACAATCTCAATAATAATAACTATAGTTATAATAATAATAATAACAAGATGATGATAAAGCAGAAGAAGAATAGTAGTATTAGATATAATAAAAAAAAAAACTATGCAGTGTAATTCAGTTTAAAATGTAAGCTTTCTTCATTAAGTCGGTTGTGCAGTGGCTGAGCGGTTAGCGTGTTCAACTCGTAATCCTAAAGTTGCGAGTTCAAGCCAGTGTCAGATCACTGTGTTGTGTCCTTGAACAAGACACTTTGAACCTGACTTTGTTCCATTCGACTCAGCTGTGCCAATGAGTACCAGTTCTGCTGGGAGCTAACCTGCAATAGATAATTAGTGTCCTGTCCAGGGAGAGTCAAAGACTCTCATCCACTTAATACTACAAAAACCGGAGACAAGCAGTGGCCCTATGAGCCACTTAGACTCGAGAAAGGATTTAGCTAGTTATTTTCCTAAAGGCAGTGTCACAATAATTCATAACACACAGTTCATTGTATTCAATATATCTTGAGTAAAATTAATAAGGAACCATAATCATTGAACATACTAAACCTCTTCAGTTTTCACCGCTTTAGGAAAATTTGATAAAGGAAAGAGAATAGGCCATAGTTATGGCACATTGCCAAGAGTCCATGTAGTTTTTCTGTTACCAGTTTGAGGGAATTTTGCTTGTCATTTTGGTAATTTTCTATCTTTGATCATATTCCATTTTCTCATTACAAAATGACCTATTTTGTTTCAGTTATGTAAGGAGAACTTAGATGTTGATAAACTTGGCCAGCTGGAGCTGAAAGGGTTTTAAAAAACACAAACACAAACACATTCTTTTGAAAGTGATAAAAAACAAGAGCATCCGAGAAGGGAATACCTCAGTTTGAAAGCATGAATGAAGTGAAGTGAGGTAGGGGTGACCAGCAGATAATGCCAACACTCTTTTCTCAATCATGGTACAGTCGACATCATCATCTTGAATTATTGTTTCCTTCTTCAACACTTTAATAGCATAAACTTCTTCTGTCCCTTTTCTTTCTGCTAAAAGAACCTGAAAGGTAAAGCTCCACTCAGTAACATTGCAGAACGAACTAAGTGTTCCTCTGACTTTACTGAACTGACCAGAGAACCCGGAGAAAAACCCTTGGAGTCAGAAGAAGATTGACAAATCTTAGCCCACATGCAAACCCAGGAATCGATTCCAGTTCCACAGAGATAGTGTCACAAGCGCTAACCACTCGGCCACCCTGACTCCCCTGAATTACCAAATGTAATAAACACTTAAACTTGTTATTTTAATACAAATTCATATGGTTTCAAATTTTAAGAGTATCCATTTTATAGATCAAAACCATGACTAATAACAAAATTCCTTGACTTGTCCATGGACTTGACCATTTTCCCCCTAATTCCATGACATTTCCAGGCCTGGAAAATATGTGTGTTAAAATTCCATGACTTTTAATGATCACATAAACCCCGGCAATTGAGTACACAAATAATGGTTTTTCAGTTACTGTGCTCACTTAGTGGGTTGCTCCTCCTAAATTATTCTATAACTGGTACAGGATTTAATGCAGCTGAAACCAATTATGGAATTGCACACAGTTTAGGAATCCTGCTGATGAACAATAACTGTTTTTTGTTTTGTTATTATTATTATTATTATTTTATTTATTTATTTTTTTAAATTTTAATTTCATTTTTAACTTTATTTGTTTGTTTTTTTAATTTCAGCAGCATGTACAGTTTATGTCTGTAATTGTTTAAATATATATACATACCTTTCCAAAACTCCCTTTTCCTAAAACTTTTATAAATGTGAATGCTTGTAGTCCAATCTGTGGAGCAAATTTCCTCCTTGCCCCTGGAGACTCCTTCAGATTGGGTGGAATGAGAGGTAGTTGGTCCATCCCAGCATTTCCATTATAATTGCCGGGAGACATCAATGCTCCAGTTGATGATGACATTCCTAACAGTTGGTGATGGTTTGCATTCCCTTGGTTTTGAGGAATTGGTATAGACTGTCCTCAACAAAAAACAGCTTAGGTTGAGAATGACAAGGGACAAACAAAGTAATAACATAAACAAACAAATATATAAATAATAACTTTATTTATAGAGGTGACACTTGATAAATAATTATAACCCTCTCCTAAAATATGGTAAAATGCTAATTACAAGTATCTAATTACTGTAAATTAAGTTCCCATACCCTGCATAGTTAAATATAATGTAAATACATTTTTAAAAGAAAACAAAAGTTAAAAGTTATTTGAAACAATGAAATTGGATGGAATAAAATACTATTACTACAGAAAAACGCAATAACAAAAAAGGTCTGGTACAAAGAATTTAATTTATATCTTTATATTTTTAAACATGAGTTTTATCAAAACCTTTATGACATCTATAAATGACTTATCCAAAAAAAAGGTCTGATGGTATAAAAAGTTAAGAAACGGAAAAGCAATCTCAATTGGCATAGCTATTCTTAATGTACATACTACATTTGTTTTTATTCATGCTAGTGCTAGACCTTGCATATGCTTGAGAGAGTTCAAGGTAAAAGCTATGGAGTATGAGAGGACTGTAAAATACCAACATGGTCCTACTTACAGTCACTTTTGAGTTTGGCTTTGGAGGAAGCAAACCTATGTCAGCAAGAGTCTTTGCCATTTCTTTCGGGTTAATACCACAGGTTTTAGCAACATTTTGATGGCAGCGCTTGTGAACATTTATTTTACAAGCTGCAACACAAAACTAAAATAGTTATTTTTCTCTAGTGATAATACAATATTCACAGGAATTACAAACTAAAAAAAAAGATCTTTAACCCTTTCAATCCCAAGGGGATTTGTGGGCAAATATTCTGTTATTCCCATGAGAATCTGAGTGTGTCATTTGGGAAATGAACTTAAGGGGTTGACAATTCCACTAGTGTCTGTCTGTTTCTGGTAAAAGAAACTTGCTATCTAGCTTAAAAAAGAGTAGTTGGTGCCCCAGCAGTTATAACAATGTGTTCCACTCTTAATTGTGAGTTCTAGCCTGGTCAGAGCTTTGAACAAGACACTTTACCTAACTTGTACTAACTAATCATGAGTACCAGCTTCACCTGGGGGTCGCCTACAGTAGATAACTGTCCTGACCAGGGGGTGTCAAAGACTATCATCTGCCTAACACTATGGAAACTAGTGATATTGTAAATGCTGGCCTAATTGGTCACTTAGGCTTAATTAAAGATTTAGCTTCAGCATAGACTGCAAAACAGTCCCTTCTTTTGCCAGGAGATCGAAAATCCAAGTGCGCTCATCAAATGGGAGACTGGGAAGAGGAAATGGATGCGCGGATGGGAGCAAAAAGGAATGGGGCGAGGGGTGGAAAGAAGGGACTGTCGCCTCTTCATACTTCAAATCCACTTAGGAATTTAATTTTCGTTTCTCAGGAAACACAAAATTCCCATTGGTCAGTTTTCTGTGACAACCCTGCCTACCCTTATTACAGTCTAGTCGGAATATAGCGAATATTGTAATCTTGCTTACGGGTTTCGATGAATGAAAAATGGACTTAGATGATAAACTATCACAATTGTTTTAAAAAGTGAACAAAAAGAGGCCATTTCTGTTTTATTATTAAGGGGAGAATATATGTTCGCAGTGCTCCCAGCTGGGTTCGGTAAAAGTTTAATTTACAAGTTGTTTGTCGCTTGAGGCTAAAAAGCAAAGTGCAAGTGCTTTAAAAAGCAAAGTGCAAGTAGTTTATCATCTAAGTCCATTTTTCATTTATCAAAACCCATAAACAAAATAACATACAATACTCGCTATATTCCGACTAGACTGTAATTTTACTTTCATCGAGAAAACCCATTTAAGGTTAGGCAAGGGTAGGCGGGGCTGTCACAGAAAACTGACCAATGGGAATTTTGCATTTCCTGAGGAACGAAAAATTCCAGAACGGACTTGAAGTATGAAGAGGCTCGACAGTCCCTTCTTTGCGCCCCTTGCCCCATTCCTTTTTGCTCCTGCCCGCGCATTCATTTCCTCTTCCCAGTCTCCCATTTGATGAACGCACTTGGATTTTTGATTTTCTGGCGAAAGAAGGGACTGTTTTGCAGTCTAGCTTTAGCACAAAAAGACTATCAGTGTTTACAAGGCTATGAATGTTAAGGATATAAAGTACGAAACCTATGCAATATAGATCATATTTTGAATGCCAAAAGACACTTAAGCAAACATCACAAAACCTCAAAGCTCTTGGGATTCAATCGCAAGGCTAAAACAATTAGCCTCAAAAATGTTGAGCCTCAAAAACAACAGGGCACTGGGAATAAATGACAGTGCTTTAAGTAAAATAACAGGGTACGGTGCTGTCTTGCTTTGGTCTACTTAGAACTGTCTGAACACTCACCACTGCACTGCATGCCTTGTCTAATTATTCCATACAACATGGATCCACAATGTTCACAAAACGTCGGTCGCTTGTAGGAGTGAACTCTAAATCTGTGTGGAACATTGAGTAATATTTTTCCTCCACCAAAACACTGAAAAAAATTAGCAAAGTAAATAGGCATTTAATTTTTTTTCATAATATCAAAGGTTTAGAATTATCAATTGCTTTGTACAAACATGCCAACTACAGTATAACCCCAGTAATTATTCAAACTTTGATAATTTGAAATTCCTGCCCTAGGATATGATCTGAGGCACAAAGTATCACATAATTTAACACTCTATTTGTCTTAAACTTTTAATTTTGGAAAGTTGGGACCCTTTTTTGGATGGCAAGTAACGAAAGAAAAATTTAATTTTACCACTTTTACAAAGTTCTTCCTTGTGTTAAAATTCCATTACATAGGATGAAAAAAAATTGCTGGCTTTCAGTGTTGTTCGAAAATATTCCACTGAAGTAGCCCAGCACCACCAAGAAAGTAGAATAGTGCTGGTACCCAGGTTTCTAGATTAATTAATCCTCTGGTAGCTATTACAGTATAACTAGACCAGTAAAACTTGGTTACCTCTAACTGTGACCTCTCTGGCTTTGTCCCAGGACATGGTGAAATTACCAAAGGAATACATCTCTTGTGAATCACACATGTACAGACTGCAAGACAAGAAATAATTCATCTTCTGACAAATGTTATAAATGACACCAGTGAATCTCACATGCTGATTGGTCAAGAGTGTCTGACAGAAAGTGATGTCTGTAAGAGAGAACATGGACACGCTTTTGATATACATGTAGTTGAGGAGTAATTACATGTCTCTTTGATTTTTGTGTTTGTTTGTTGATTATTTTACAAAAGCAATGAAATAAATTTCCTTTGTCTGTGTACTTTTTTTATGGACACTCAGGGAATGTTGATCAAACTGACAAAAAACCTTGAAAGTCATTAAGCTTGCTGCAAACTGCTCATGAGTTTAAGGTTTTTCATTGATTCTCCAAACGTCCCTCTTGTGTTTATAAGAGTACATAGACATAGGAAACATGTTTTATTGCCTAAACAACTGGTATTTATGTACAAATACTCATGCTTTACTTGAAAAAGCTAGAACTTTAACTTGGTAATCAAGTTTGGAAATTGAAGCAAGTTAATAAAATTATCGTCACCCGAATTGACCATTCCAAAAAATATTGCAGCGGTACATTTTATCACAATACCTTTCAGACTTAACACCCCTTTAGATAAAAACCTCGGAAAATGCCACAATTGTAAATATTTCCCTTGTACTAACAAAACTTTGAACATCAAATTTGAAGCTTACAGATTCTTTTTGTGCTGGTTTTTATAAGCAAGAAATAGGTTTTTTAGGTGCTAATATAAGAACTGCAGGTAAATTACAGATCACCATCTTTTTCAGAATGGTGAATTAAAAAACAATAGTTATGTTCAGCACTTACTTTGGCATTGGTACCCTTGTTTGCCAACAAGACCCCTGAAAACAATTAATAATTATTAAAAGTCTATCAAAAGTCCAAAAACAGTGTTGCATCCTGTTAGGCAATTTCTAAACTACATCAAGAACTGAAAGGCTTAATCCCTAAAACTTTAAGTGCTGCTAAAGCCATTTTCTCGTTGGTAGTTTTGTAGCGCTTAAGGCTTTTCCAGCACTTAGTTATACTGTAAATGGGCAAAAGTGCAAGCTTTCAAAACAGTGCATTCAGTGCAAACAAAATTCAAAACGTAAGACATAGATTTATGATGTCACATTGTTTAAAGGACTCTAAGCTGCTCTATACTAGCATTTACAGCAAATTAGTGAGTTTTTTGCTCAAATAAGTACTAGGCTGACAGCCATGCAAACTTTAATATGATCATATGAATTTGACTGGGACATTTTGATCTCCTGCCTTTATTTAAACATATGACATTACTAATGAGCTTAAAAATTTTTGCAGCTTTGACACTAAAATAGACGTTTTTGCCTTTGTAAGTTTTCTACAAAATTTATTTAAAAAAATGGTAACAATTGTCTTTGCAGAAATTACAAAGGTGAACTTTAAATTTAGATATTTAAATTAGTTTGAAGATTTGGCTTTGAAAGTAACACTTTAAGAAAAACATAGGATGGTTTATTGCTATCTATCTTACTGCCATTTGACTTAATACCAACACTATCCTTGAAGAAGTGACAACTTTACTTCTCAAAGGAATCCGACTCATGAAAACACTAGGACAGTATCATTAAAATCCTAATGACCTAATATATATACATATATAACTATATAAAATTCATTCTGAAAATATAAACTTTAAACACTATTGATTCACAAAATTAGGTGAGCTATCAATATGTCCTTTAGAACTGACAATGACTTGCTGAAAACATTGAAAGTTAATTATGTTAAAGTTCTGTTATATTACTTATAAAATATATAAGTTAAAATTTCTACTATTGATGCTAACTTCAAAATAAACATACATGACACAAAAAAACTAAATCTGTTTTCTTTTATTGTGTTATCTACATATAGCATGCAAAGTTGACTGTCCCTAGTGACTTGTTTAGCATTTGGAGTACTTGAAGAAAACATTAAAGAAGTTTAAAAAAATATAAGATGACAGATAAGTTTCCAGATAACAGTATAAAAACAACTTTGATTTCATTTAAAGAAGCCAACTCTAGGTGCTGCTGACGTTTTGTTTCTTTTCATGAGGACAGCCTACCATTTTGCTGTTATTTTTTTTGCAATAAAACAACCTTTTAAGAATTTGGAAATTCCAGGGGGGCGGGGGGCTACAAAATACTCCCTGGAACGGAAATTCCAAGGGGGTGAGGGGTCATACAAAAAACCTTCCATGGGGGTATGGATATTTTCTGGAACTATACATTGCAGCTTGATTTTTGCTATCTGTTTCTTTAAAACTTTCCTCCTCTGACAGAATTAGTTTTATTTTGATGCAATGGTGATGCAAATTCCTTAATCTAAGTCACAGCGAGCCTGTCATCCTTATGATCAGCAACCAGGGTTGATCAATGAAGTGTAAAGTTAAAAGTTTTGAAAAAATTTTAAGAGTTAGTCTGAAAACCTGCAGCAGAGATGCTTGGCTTCCGAAACCCAGAAATTAATAATAGTAAAGTACCAAAAAGGCCCATATAGAGTGGAAATTTAGTTAAAAATAAATAATAGTACATATACTATTATTAAGGACTTCAGAGTAGCAACTAGATTCATGACTTACTAGAATATTTTTTGCCCTGCTGCTTGTCAAGTGTGTGAAGATAACCATCTTACAATAGAGCTGTAAATTTCTTGAAATTTTGAATCTAAGCTTTGCTAAGCTAGTTTTGTGAGAATCTTGACTTAAAGCACATACATAACTTCTATACACTTTAAGTTGGAACATAATTTAAGTAAAGCAGAAAAGCAACAGAATTTTTGCAGGAATACTTATAAATAAAGAACTGACAAGGTCTGTAAAGACGAAAATTGTTTTATTGCATAGCTTTTTATGTGAAAATTGGAGTGTTAAAGGTTTGGAACAAAGAATTTTATATCTTTATATTTTTAAATATGAGTTTTAGCAAAAGCTTTATGGCATCTGTAAATTACTTATCTAGTAAATACTTACAAAACTTATCGCAAATAATCTAACAAGTTTTTTTATTAAGCCTCTTCATTTATGAGCACACTCCATGCATTTATTACAATTACAACAATAAAGGTTAAAACCCCAAAGCATTGTGATTATAAGCAAGTGGATATTCAAATATTTTTTCTATTTAAATTACTGAATAAGTTTCATATCACATAAGCTCTAGGTACTATGGTTGATTTCATCATAACCAGAAAAATTCTTAACAGCACTGCTGCATCTGATCAGGACATATTGTTTTACTATTCTAACAACATAACAAAGTTACTAATAACATTTTACTTGCAAAGAAAATAATAACCAAAACATAAATATGTATCAATGATAAATAAACATTCTTGAAGCAGACTGCAATGACCTGAACAGCCTTGTGCTAAAAGGATTTATTCGATTTTTATACCATAATTTCCAAGAACTACACGCATGGTTTAAATATCAACGACACAACTCAAAAAGAAAGACTTCACCAAATCAACTAAGACTTTAAGTTCACCAGCATTACACATGCATATTACTGTCATTTACATGATAGACATTGCCATATTGAAAGAAAAGCTTTTTGTCTTACTGAACAATGCAGCAATAGTTAGAACTCTGATACCTTCCGTTGTGCTACCGATTATTTTCAGTTTCGGACAAGACCTTGAGTGGAGAAGCTTATCTTAAGACCAACTCTATATATGTACACGATAAGGAAATTTAATCTTTTACCACTGCTTGCTTGCTGCCACAATGTCATTTCATCTTTAACCTTTGTTGCTTTTTCATCTTAGTCAAACACTAGAGTATTTGTTCTAAAGACTATAGTTATGAAAACTATCGTGTTCGCATTGCAACGGCGTGAAAGTAGTAACCTACAACACTCTTTTTCCTTGATGCCTCTGATGGTAAATCACTTTTTTAATAACTAACAAAACCATATAAAAAGATTACAAAGAAATGACCTTGACTCACGTACCACTGAACTGAATATTATCGTAGGCCGAAAAAACATACAAAGGATTATTTAAATATCGAATAATCATTCTGCGAATACTTCATCATAGCTGTGGCTGTGGTATTGTCTGACTCGATCAAAACAAAATGGATACAAACAAAATGGTATTTCAAAACTGGAAAGAACCTTCTCAAAATGACATTTACTTAGATCGGGTTTGGAACACTAATTCGTATTTATGTAAATATCCTGAATTTGAACTGTTCTATATGCCAAAACAAAGTACTGACATATAGCTTAGTAAACATTAAAACTGGCTTTTAAAAAGCAAAATGAAATGTCAAGAGACTGGGCTACATTACACACGATATCGCCAAGTTCGTTTATCGTTTTTCGAGCTCGGAACAAGAGTATCTGTCAAAGCTGCAATCAACTTAAATTCCGAAAACAAAAGAACAATTTCTTTACTCACTTTTATTTATAACGAATATTTTTCTTACGTAATGTCATGCGTCAAACAGGTTTCGGTCTTTCAAATGGCACTAATTTTCTGATTACATGATGAACGCCATCTTGGACCGAACAAGTCACACCTCTGGTGTAAAAAATATCAAGGTGTATGCATATAAAATTTATAGAAACATAAAAAACCTGAAACCTACAGAAATTTAAAAAAAGGGCAACTTACCAGATAAATTCATTACAATGACTGCAAAATGTTGGTTGCCGTAACCAAACCGCCATAAACTTGTGTCCATTGACTTGATGGACTCGTCGACGAATAGCATTTCGTCTACCATTCAAAGCATTTTCCTTTTGCGTGAAAGCTAGCCTCCGTGGATCTGCAGAGAAATAAGAATTCATCTATTAATAGCCTCAAAAACTAACACTCTTAATACATAAATTACAGCAAACACTTGTTCAAATGTCAAATGCCTGGCCCTCGAAAGTGCTATCCGCCACCAGTTCATTTAATTTTAGACTACTGATTCAACCAAAACATAGTGCCGCGTGCAAAACGCCAAAGCGTCAAGTCCACCTTTGAATGATACAAGCGGCAGGTACCCTTTTTTGTTACCACAAGGGCAGTCTGTAGTTAAAAACACGAAGTACTGATGTTCTAAAGCGCCGAATACAATTCAACCAACCTTTGTGGTCTGGCTCAAGTTCAATCAGAATTCGTACTTGCCCACTAGGCTCAAGCGGTATCTGTGAGTTACAAGCAATCGAACACACCAGTAGTTAGAATTTTATGCCCTACGCTTCATACAGGTCTTGCTAAAGAGAAGTGAACCTCTAACTATTCGCCAGCCTACCCAAAAATCCGATTTTCCAGAGTTGATGATATCTTCAAAAGAAACATTGGAATTAGCGATGAAAGGGTCGGGCGGTACAATAGCATTATGGAAAACTGTGATTCCCAACATTTGACCGTTTTCGACTTCTTTCTCAAATTCCTCGTTCCACATTGGTGTGAAAGTTTTCGTTTTTGAAGTGGTTTGAGCTATTTGCACGTCATCTACATTCACTTGCAGGTACGGGTCAACAATCGAGAGCTTTACACCCCAGTGTGGCAATGTTATCGGTTTCAATTCGATCGCCTCGATTACTTTCAGTTTCATGGAGCCCGTAAATCCCACCATGTTGAGTTGTGTTTTTCAATGGAGGAGTTTCGTCTAATAACATTAAGAATATACCCCGGAAATTTACGGAAAAGGCGACATTGCCCTCTTCAAACGTCCTACATCGAGCTCATACAATAACATTATATTTCCCACACTGGCGGCGAAATCAACAAGAATTTCCCATAAATCCCCGCGGTGAACGGGGAAAAAGTCTGGGGAGAGAGACCAGCAGAAGGGAGTGGACCTTCGGAATGCTTTCGCAAACACCCCGAAGCATGACGAAAGTTCCCGATGTTTGAGGAGGAAGTGGGCTTGTAACTTCTAAAGTTAGAAACGTATAAACAATTCAAAACCAGGCTGTTACGGCTTGGCCTGTGTATTTCAAAAACGATAATTACTACTCGTTTTATTTTTGCTGTAGATCTTGTATCACAAGAAGGTTATTTTATCGTCGGAAATACCAGACTCGGCTCCAACCAGATATGTTAAAAGTGTGCCTCTCAGGGCTTCGATATATGTTTGCATTTAACCTCCTGTAGACTGAGTTCCGGATTTAATTTGTTTGTTGGTGTTGTCATTTTCTGTCCGTAATATATTTTAGGAAAGTGTCAGTCATAGCAGTGATGACGTGTATGGGAGTTAATTTTATCAGTGTACATGTAACATTGACACTTTAGCCGGTCGTGAAAATGAACGGTTACGGATTAAACTACTTCCAAAAGCATTTTTCAAAATGTATCCTTACTTTTCAAATTGGCTTTAAAGTATATACATGTAAATTTAAACAATAATCAAATACCACGCATATAAAACTGGCCTGTTTTGTTTGGTTTTCTTTCTACGAGGAATCTATACAAAGCTGTCTGTCAAGGGTGGGTGGACACAACACTCAACTCGTGGTTAACGACGTTTAGTTCTATTTCCGGATGGCGATTAAAAATAATTATTTCAAAACAACACGTCAAATTAAGCGTGAGACTCGTAACTATACATTGAATGGGAAATGCCGAACGAGTTCGTATATCATCAAGAGCAAGCAAACTGTTAAACGTTATTATGAACAGGTATCAATTTCTGAACTTAAAAACTTAGCAAAAAAAAGTAGAAATGAGTTATGGCGTAGCACAAATATGTGTACATGTGGGTTGACGTGGTGATCGGCTGTGTAACTGCTTAAACCCACTCAGTATTTAAAAATAACTTATGCAGACCAAAACATCTGTTTTTCCTTCAGTGGAGAAAAAGAACCCCTCACACGTAAAAATTACGTAATGTTCGTCTATTCACGGTAACACGACTTTGCCTGCACAGAGGCCGCGGAGCGATTTTTAGAGTGGGGGGCAAATATTTGAGGTGGAGTGCAGACATTTTATTG